>CABHPR010156932.1:9144-21035 GCA_902168415.1 Peromyscus melanophrys
TGTGTGTGTGTGTGTGTGTGTGTGTGTGTGTGTGTGTGTGTGTGTGTAAAGCCATTTGGTCATAAACATTTTCAAGTTTCATTTTCTTTCCTTTTATCATAAGGGAGTAAGGAAACCAATGTGGATTTGAATATTTTCTCGAGCTGGTCCTCTAAGTCAGCTGTGTAGCTGTTTGCTACAAAAGGAATCATTTCAAAGAAAGCATTTACAATTCAAGCTCTCCACACAGACACAGTACATTGGCTTCTTGGTTTAATAGCAATTCCTGGGAAGGTACAACTGACCTATGCATTTATTCAATAAATAGTTGTTATGGTTCCAGTAAATTAGGCCACGATTTTCCTCCATGGTTACTTTTGGAGATAAAGCACTAGGTAAGCCAAGAGCTCCAGCCGGTCTCCAGAGCCTTTGCGGATAGTCAATTCTCCTTTGGCACTGTGGAATCAGCAAACGCTGCAGAGCAGCCTTCCAGAATCCATCAGAGGCTGCACGCGCAGGCCTTGGCAGGTGAGAGTGGGCTGCTCCAGGTGAGATGCGAGCCAGCGAGCGAGTGAGCATTATGCGCTACCCCATAGGTTCTCCCTCCCAAATGCACTCAGCATCATCTTGCTGACTCTGCATGAGCTCAAACAGAGTCTGCCTACTTTGATTTGTTCTTTCCTCATAATGATTTCCAAAAGGCAGCAGGAGAATTGCAAATAGAGGAACAAATGAAGAGAAAAAGATACACCCTAAGTAGTTTTTAAACAATTCATCTGGAAAGCTTATACACAGCGGCCTACGTCTCTGAAGGCCATTACCAGTTCCTGGAAGGATAATACACCTACTTCCTGTTCACTGCATTTATCTTCTCTGCTTGGCAGAAGGAAACTCTTCTGTTTTGCCTTGCAGGAGACCAGAGAGCAATCTCCATTTCACCCGGTCTCATCTGAGCTTATACGCCTAGGAGGGCTCTGGGCGTGGAATGTCCCATAAATATTTGTATACTTTACTCAGTGATTTCTACTCTCCTCTCTATAAGTCAAAACAAGACAAAACCATTTGAAAGTGGATACTTATGGTAGGGTCTCTTTCAAACACTGGCTAGAAAGATCCCAAGCATTCTCAGCAGAACAATGTAGCACACTGATTAGTCTTCTGATAGCATTAATATCCTCATCTCTCATATGTGGTCTAGTCACCCAGGCCTGCCCTTAGCATGAAACCTATTAGGCTGTTTACCCAGAATTTACCCCCGTTTCTCCTTAAGAATTTTCACTTGTTTACACAGGATTTCTTGACTATACATTCTCATGTGTCCATGCAGTCCTGAACTATGTCCCAGCTCTCCTTCAGACCACTCTGGTTCCTGTACTTAACACGATGGTGCTGAATAGAGACTTAAGGTATTTTAATCTGCATCACCTGTAACTACTGTTCAACAGCAGCTCGGCTTCTATCATGAACTAAGTAATATGCACAGAACTGGGGTTCATCTGCCTTTCTTCTTTTTACACATTATCAATTCATAAAATACAGTTATGGATTATCTACCATAGGCCAGACAGTTTTATAGACACTGGCGTTGTACTAGTTATTATAATACATAACAACTTTAGTTTCAAATAGTGTAATTCCAGTGGGAACTGTAAGTAATAACCAGGAGAACAAATAACAAAAAGTAAGTGGCAAGCGATAAACACTATGTTGACAATAGACAGTCACGTGACAGTAGCATTTCACACTGGGTGATCAGGAACACTTCTCTGGGGACCAGTATTCAGACTGAATCCTGATGCCTAAGCAGAAGCCGGCTTACTTAAAGTTATAATAATGACTATTGCAGTCCAAGGAAATACACAAATAAACCTAATAGACAGAAAGAGAATAGACAGAAACTCAGTGTACCAGGAATGGGGTTAGCACAGGGGAGTGAGCTGACATGGGGAGTTAGATAATTTTGAAATTCCATGCCTAAAATGTGGTTTTATTCCAAATACATTATGAAGATATTTGCATGCTGTAAGTGGGGAAGCAGCATGCTATAATTTACTTTTTTTTTTACTTGTTTGTTTTGCTTTCTTTGAGATCCCTTTTTTTCTCTGTAGCCCCAGCTGAACTTGACCTTGCTTCTGTAGACCGAACTGGCCTCAAACTTGTAATAATCCTCCTACCTCTGCCTCCTGAGTGCTGGGATTGCAGGCCTAACCCATCACAAAGAGCTCAATATACACTTTTTAAAAGAATAACTTTAATTCCTTCGTGGGCCAGTGGTTTCAGTGGACAAAGTAACACCAGGTTAACTAGTGGTCATCAGTACAGGCAAGGAAAGAAGGGGCCTGGGCGGTGAGGAAAATGGGCAGCAGCACAGTACATTTTAGAGGCACAGTGCAAAAGGGCAGCTTGAAAGATGTTTCATATCTCACAGAATAAGTCATTTCCCCATAGCTAGAAACCTCCTTAGGTGCTGAGCTCACCATTTCTTAACCTGCTTCCACGGTACATAGTGTCTACTTGGTGTTCCAGAAGCCAGACTGGACAGCTGCAGCTTTCATGAGTGTTTATCTTAGAAACTTGCTTGCATGCAACTCACACACTGAGAAATTAAATCAATAGATACTGCCAAAATAAATGTCATTGCTTGGTCTCTTGGAGATGTCCCCGTGGATGTTATTTTCTTATACACGAAAAATAATTACATGAAGTTCACAGTAAGTAATTGAATGGCCACCAAAATCTTCACCTGTGCGTGGGTTCTCAACTCATGAGTTGTGACCCCTATGGGGTCAAATGACCCTTTCACAGGGGTCTCATAAGACTGTCAGAAAACACTGATATTAATTATGATTTGTGACAGTAGCAAAATTACAGTTATGAAGTAATAATAAAAGTAATTTTATGGTTGGGGGTCACCACAACAGAGGAACTGTATTAAAGGGTTGCTGCACTGGGAAGGTTGAGAACCTCTGTGTTAGAGGAAACAACACAGAGGACTTAGATTCTTAAGGAATCTCTAATTGGTTATCCTCAGAAGTGTGGGCTGGCCTCTTGCCTTCCTTCAGACCAGACCACAAAACAGTGAACTAGCTTCCAATTTCCCTGAAGGAGACTTTAATTCCAGTGTGCCCCCTGTAGTGCCTTTATCCCAGGCTGCATTGGCATCATGGTATAGTATATGGAACTAAGAATTGACCGTCCCTTTTCATTTACCTGTCTTTATCGGCCTTTCGTGTCTGGTCATTTTTATATCTATCTACAAGCGTGTTTTTCCAGCGTTGTTTGATTGCCATTGTGAGGAAAAGTTGGCTATTCATTTTTAAAGTAGGCAAAATATAAAACATGGTTGATGGATGTGGTGGTTTGGCTAAGAACGGTTCCCACAGGCTCATATATTTGAATGCTTGGTCACCTAGGAGGGGCGCTATTGGAGAAGGATTAGGAGGCGTGGCCTTGTGGGAGGAAGTATGTCACTGGGGGTGGGCTTTGAGGTTGCAAAAGCCCGTGACAGGCCCGGTCTCTCTCCCTCTCCCTTCCTCTTGCTCTCTCAGTCCTTCACTCTCACTCTGACTTTCTCTGCCTGTGGATCAGGATGTAGCTCTCAGATACTGCTCCAGCACCATGCTTCCCGCCATGATGATAATAGACTAAGCCTCTGAAAGTGTAAGCAAGCTCCCCTGCCCCGTTAAATGCTTTCTTTCATAGGAGTTATTTTGGTCATGGTGTCTCTTCACAGCAACACAACAGTGACTAACACAACTGGTTAGTTAACCAGTGTGTTCACTACACAGATTCACGTTTAACTCTCAGTACAACCTTTCCTCTCTAGCACAGGCAGATGATATATTTATTGAAGGGAAAAAAAATCACTCAAATTTAAGGCTATAGGGCTTTAAAAATGCCATTGCAAAGGTCTGGCAGACCATGAAAACCACAGTTGGAAGTGCACCGTGGGAGAGCCAGGTAGGAGCTCTGGTGTCTACACTGCTCCTGTTGCGAGTCTCCCGGAGCATTGTAGGTGTCCTGACTCTTCTAGAGCCGATTCTCTTCAGACAGACTGCTATTACTGTCTCTGCCATTGTTAAATTTAATTATAGGATGTCCCTAGTTCTTTGTGTCCATCTACTAAGATTCGGATTCAGGGTGCCACATACCGTGCCTCGGCTGGTAAGAAGCAGGAACTCTAGGCTACCACCTTGGGCTTCCTCAGATGTAAACAGCCCTCTGTGTCTCAGCCCTTCACTCTAAAATGTAAATGTACATTTTAGAAATGCCTTTGGTGAAAGGCTGTTGGGAAACTCTCTAGATGTATGATAACATTAAACATCTTTATTTATATTATTTCCCCCCAACAGTTTAATATACATACCAGTGACATAAGCTACATGCAGTTAAACTATAGTATTTTATATATGTACATATGTATCTTATACATACTGAGTAATATACATATTGATTAGCTGGCCAGGGAACTGTATTTTATACACTGCAGACTTTAAAAATGAGCAGCCAAACTTTGTATGCAATGAAAATTAAGCAATGGTAGAAAAACAAACCTTTTTTACTTTCTCTCTTTCTATGTATATACGCATTGTATGTGTGCTTGCCTGTGTGTATGGGTATGTAAATAACCACACCCACACTGATCAGGATGTACAAACTTTTGATCTATGTTGAAGATCCTTTGTACTAATTAACATGCCTTCCTAATTGGCACCTTGGGTTTCCCAAATCAATTATAGATTGACTTAATTTTTCTATAATCACATAAAAGTGTGATTATACCAAGTTTGTTTTTATCTTTTTCTCATTCATTCATTCTTTCTTTCTTTCTTTCTTTCTTTCTTTCTTTCTTTTTTCTCAACATAATTATTTCAAATTCACCTAGGTTTTCGCCATGTATTTGTGTCTGCATATATGTTTGTATGACATATATATGTGAAAGCTAACCAGTGTTGTGTGTGTGCGTGTGTGTGTGTGTGTGTGTGTGCGCGTGCGTGTGCGAATGTTGTATAGGGGTCAAAGATTACTTTCCAGTGTCTTCCTCTACTGCTCTCCCCCATGACTTTTTGGGACACTGTCGCTGATCATGGTGCAGTCTCCACTAGCTTGGCACAGCTGCTCAGTGAGTCTCTGGATGCACCCGTCTCTTCCCTGCCTGCTTGGGAATCCACACTCGGGTCCTCACACTTGTGCAGTAAGCCAGTAAGCACTTCACTCACTGAGCTGTCTCCCCAGCCCTTTGTTTGTGTATTAATACTTTAACTTTGCAGGAGTATGCCATTGGGTAAGTACACTGGAGTTTGTCCATCTGCTACTTTACAGTTGCTGCTTGAGTTGTTTCCAGTTTGGGACCCTTGCAGATATATTTTTGTAGCATGAATCTTAATGGTACTTATTAATAAAATCAAACCTGAGGCCAGTTATTGGGGTGAACTCTGGAAGATCAGAGAAGCAGAACAAGCCACAGCCACCTCACCTTGCCAGTTCCTCAGCTGATTCTGTTTCCTCAGACTGGAAGCCTCTGAGTCCTCATCCAGGATGGGTCTCAGCTGAACTGTATGTAGCTCAAAAGCCCAAAAGCTTAACCAGCCAAATGCTGCTAGTTTCTAGTCTTCACGCCTTATATATCTTTCTGCCTTCTGCCATCACTCCCTGGGATTAAAGGCTCACTTCTTGGGATTAAAGGCGTGAGTCACCATGCCTGACTGTTTCCAATGTGGCCTTGAACTCACAGAGATCCAGAGGGATTTCTACCTCTGGAATGCTAGGATTAAAGGTGTAAGTGCTACCATTTTCTAGCCTTTGTATCTAGTGGCTGTTCTGTCTCTGACCCCAGATAAGTTTATTAGGGTGCACAATATTTTGGGGAACACAATACCACCACAAATTTTCTTATGAATTTTATTTATAAATATTTGTTTATAGATGTATAAATATTTGTTTATAGATGTGCTTTGGAGTAAATGTTCAGACTTTCTGGGGGGATATAATACGTAGGTATATGTTTGTCATTTGAAGAAGCTGTTAAATCTTTTTCTACGCTCGTTGTAACATGTTGCAACCAGTGGTGAAGGAAGACTCCATCAGCTCTGTGTCCTCATCCACCCGTAATGTGGCAGAAAATACGTATAATCAGGCCATTGCAGTCCTGGAATTGTTACAGTTCAGGTCCAGCATAAATGACAGATCTTCTTCCTAAAGCGGCATATAAAGTGTAAGTAAATACTTCTAACACTATAGCAATCACTATCCTATTACATTTATGGTCAAGAACAGAAAAATATTGTAACCGGGAGTCACAGAGAACAGGAGAGGTTAGCTCCCCAAAACAAAGAAAGAAAGAGTGACCCCAGAGGAATAAAGAAGGGATTCTGGAGCATCATAATACTAGATGTTTTAGAATTGTTTTAAGATTAAAGAAAACTATAGTCACAATGTTGGATAAAACTGGTCAATATTGCACAAAGAAGACAATTAGGCCTCTTGGAATTTTATATCTGCAAAGCAGAAGTTAAGAAGAAAAGTGGTTTAAGATTTAAAAAAAACTTACAATATATAATAAAGTATAGTGTCACCTAATAAGGACCCTGTGTGCTGACCCGAGTTCAGTGGAAGACTAGACTTGAGTCCTGGAAGAACTATGGGACATGCATACTTAAAGCTCGCACTGTGAAACCATACCATCACCAGCTGATTACTCTCCGTTACAATGAAAAGATTCTGTCAGTGTAACATGGAAAGTGGAAGGTTAAACAAGTTTACATATCCCCCAAATAAAGCAATCTAACTCTTGGCTTTTAGAAACACTCCCTGTCATATTGGTACATTATATATCTTCCTTTAAACCTAATGCTACTTAATAATTTGCTTAGCTACTGGGTGTATATGATGTCTCCAGGGAAATTGATTATTTGAGTGGCACTCAAGTAGAAGTATAAACTACCCCCTTTAAGACATAAATCTGTCTTCTATTTCTATATACCCTATAATTCCGTGTATGTTTAGTATTAGAGTGTAGATGTCAGCTCCACCATCGATATCAATTTATTATGTAATAACAGTTTGCTGATGCACTACAGAAATAAAGTGTATTGATTGATGGAAAAGAGACTGGTATGGAATTCTGGCCTTCCTAAAATGTTCCAAAACTTAAACTAAATAAGTTGTTCACATCTCTTAAGGTTGAGAAATTAGCCATGAATATTACATGAAATTATTGCTATTACAAAGGAGCATTTCATTGAGAAGTCATGTGAGTGAGTTCTAAATCGAAAGTGAAGAAGATCAATGGGTCAAAAGCTCCAAGTGTACTGGAATCACATGGACATTTTTTATTCTCTAGCTCTGTCTCAGACACTTGATATCTCTGTTACATTAAATTGCTGTGGTCTTTCTTTACTAGTAAACGTTGTATCTTTACATGCAAGCACTAATACCTTGTCCCTTAATATATTAAAAGTCCTTACAATCAGGTTTATTTGTCTTGGTTTTCCTTGTTCATTCATTAATCCCAAATTGCAAATCCAGAGGTCTCTCAATTGAATGAAACGGCCTTCAGTTCCAGGGGCTGAATGGTGTGGCTATAGCAAAACCACAGTGACTAAAAGGCAAAAGTATCTTATTTTATGTGCTCTGCCACACCTGACTGACTCTCTCTTATTCATCTCATATAGACAAAGTGCCTTCTCTCTAAAATTCAGATTTCACTAAGGTAGAAAAGAAAGATCAGATGTGGAAACATTCTATATCCAAGCTGTTTCTTCTTCTTCTTCTTCTTCTTCTTCTTCTTCTTCTTCTTCTTCTTCTTCTTCTTCTTCTTCTTCTTCTTCTTCTTCTCCTCCTCCTCCTCCTCCTCCTCCTCCTCCTCCTCCTCCTCTTCCTCCCCTCTCCCCCTCCTCCTCCTGCCCTCCTTTTCTTCTTTCTCTTCTTCTTCCTCTTCTTCTTTCATATGCTAGCCTTGAACTCATGATGTAGTTAAAATGACCTTGAACTTTGACCCCCTTGCTCTTACCTTCTAATGCTAGGATTACAAACATGCTCCACCATGCCTATTTTAGTGCAGTCCTGGGAGCCAAACCCAGGGCTGTGTGCTTGCCAGGCAAATACTTTCCCAACTGAACTCGATCTTCAAATGGAACTGGGCTTCCAAATGAAAAGCCCCACATCTGACACTGAGAGGACACTCAAGCCCCTCAGTAACACTCCTGGAATCATTGAAAACAGAAGCAATTATTATACATTAATCTATTCTAAAAACAAGTGAACAAAGTCTTCTAAAGAGATGCCTCTTGAATTGGATCTTCCCTTCTGAGGACAGAATAGTAACCAGGATTTTGGTGCACCAGCCTGAGGACAGTTTGAGTTTCTTATACTTCCTCTTTGATATTGCTGCTCTTTCAAAGGCTTGTACCATGTTTAAAGCTGGGGCAGCCATCTTGTTTTAGTTTGAGCTACTGAACTTACCAGCAGCCATCTGTATGCAGACTATAGCAGACTCCTATCGACCAAGGCAGAAAAAACAAACAAAAACCTCCCCTAATTCTACTCCGTAGTTTATTAGACTTTAGATTGCTCCTATTTTAAACTATGTCCGATGGAGACAGCACAGTGTGAAATGATAGCCACATAAAACCTCATTATCTGAGGATAATTGGTATTGAAAAAGGCCACTTAAGGTGAAACCACATTCAACATTATAAGGAATGGTGAAAAAAAAAAAACCGTTTAATTTGGGATTTTATCTTGAAAAATTAAACTAAAATTGGTGAAATGATTTAATTAATGCTAACCACTTAGGATATAATTATATCTATGGGCATAGGACTACTGTGATTTTTAACAGGGTATAGAAATATAACGGACTGATTCTCCCTCTCTTGGCAACCATTAATTGCTTACAGCTCTTCCTCTAGGGAAGTTTTGAGATTTCCCACATTCACATTGGCCTATCATTACTGTTGTCACTGTACAGGTTTCATTTAGGTGGCAATGTTTTTGAGATTCCTTGGGTGCAGTTTCCCCATCATCCACAGCTCCCAGCAAACATACCGGTCCTTTGTCTCTTAAAGTCTTTCCACCCCTTCATCCGCAATGTTCCCTGAGTATTGTGTTTAGAGGTTTGTATCAGTTTGTGCTAGCACCCCATAGTCATTGTTCTCTGTAGCTGGAGTTTTCTCCAGTCCTGCCCAGCACCATGGACCCTGCAACCACTTATAAAATAATCACTCAGAAGCATATTAATTAAACTACTGAACCATTAGCTCAGGCCTACCACTGACTAGCTCTTACACGTAACTCAGCCCATTTCTGTTAATCTATATGTCGTCACGTATTCTGTGGCTTTACCTGTTGCCTTTACATGTTGCTCCCTGGACGGCAGGCTGGCGTCTCTCTGACTCTGCCTTCCTGTTCCCCCAATTCTCCTCTCTGCTGGTCCCGCCTATACTTCCTGCCTGGCTACTGGCCAATCAGCGTTTTATTTGTCAATAAATCACCCACAGTAGTTCTCCTTATATATATTTTCCCTTTTATTGGAAATAGATTCTTTTCTCATACAATGCATCCTGATTACAATTGTCCCTCCCTCTGCTCCTCCCAACTACTCCCCACCTTCCCATCCATCTGGATCCAATTTTGATCAGTTATAAATTTCTGTTATAGCCTCGTCTGCCACAAAAATGAGTGTCTCTGATGGGGGTGATGAGAGCTACCAACAGTTACAAATCATGCTGGCATAGGAAAGTGACAGTAGTAGGTTCTCTCTAATGTCTATGACCTCACCAGCTACCGTTAATTGATGGAGTTTACAGTACGAGCCATGACTTCTCACCAATTGAGTGAGACTTAAGCCCCACTAGGTGGCTGTTGGTTATATGCAAAATATAAATGTCACTATTGCACCCTTGAGGACATTCTGCCCTGGCTTCACAGCTGGGTAGGATCATTGATTGCTTTTCTCCTTGGCAGCTTACATAGCACTCTTTGGGCACTATGAGAGCTATCCCAGTGGGGAGGCTTCCAGGTCAATTCCTTCAAATACCAAGTCCAAAGTGTGTAATGTCTTCAGCAATAGAATTTTTCTTCCAAGGCCTGTGAAGAAAATACAGTATTCATGTATGAAATTCTCAAAAAAAAATAAAGTTATAATTAACAAAAATACATCACAAATTTTTATTAAGATGTAGTTTTTTAAATTGATGAGATAAATATCACGGAATTTATTTGGGCAGTTATATAAATGTCCCCACAGTCATGTTGTATAAGATTTCTCTCACCCTAAAATGATTTCTTACAGTGCTTTTAGTAGGTCTCTATTGCCAGTACCCTAGAGACTTGCCAACCACTTCCTAACACTATGGACTGCCCCTTTGTAGGAATTCAGTCTTATAGTGTTTTAGCTAGCGTTACTATCGCTGTGATGAAACACCACAACCAAAAGCAAGTTGGGGAGGAAAGGATTTACTCAGCTTATGCTTCCACATCACTGTTCAACAACCGAGGATGCCAGGACAGGAACTCAAACAGAGCAGGAGCCTGGAAGCAGGAGCTGATGCAGAGGCCATGGAGGGGTGCTGCTTACAGGCTTGCTTCCCCCGGCTTGCTCAGCCTGCTTTCTTATGGAACCCAGGACTAGCAGCCCAAGGGCGGCCCCACCCACAGTGGGCTGGGCTTTCCCACATCAATTACTAATTTTAAAAAATGCCCTAAGGCTGGATCTTATGGGGGCATTTTCTCAGTTGGTTTTCCACCTCTACAGTGACTCTAGCTTGTATCAAGTTGACCTAAAATTAGCCAGCACCCGGAATAAAATGTTACTCAAAGTTAGTATTTTTAATTTTGATTTGTTTCTAGTTTGCTACGTACATAACTAATTTGATCTTTAGCTGGGAAATAACTCATGGTGTGGTTATTATTGGTTTTGTTTGTTTGTTTGTCTTACCGGTTCGTAGATGTTTGTACTGCTTTCCTGTTTGAAGCATGATGGGAAATGATGCATATGTAATGGTAAACAAATCTTCATACAGGTCCACACCTTCATTTCTCTTAAGTAAATACTGAGAAGTGAAACTGTGGGGTCACGTGGTAAAAAGATGCTTAAAAAACTTCAAAAACTGTGAAACTGTTTTCTGACATGCAATACTTATTAGCATTTCCACCAATAAAGCCTGAGTCTTCCAGTTTTCCACATGCTTCAGCATGCTTGAGATTGCCTCTCTCTGTCCATGGCCATCACAGTGAGGGAGTAGAATTGTCTCAGCATGCCTGCAACTTTCACTTTTGTAATGTCTAATAATGTCTATGCACTATTTGTGTTGTTTTATTTATTTGTATGCATAGTTCTTGCATTTTAAAAGGGATTTTTAAATATTTTCTGACTTATCAGAGGTATTATTTGAAAATGGTTTTTCTCATTTAATGGCTTGTATTTTCGGCTTAATGGTAATTAAAATAATTGGGTTTTTTGTTGTTGTTTTGTGTTGTTTTTGTAGAAGTCTTTTCTAAGTAACCCAGGCTGGTTTTAGAAGCAGGTGGATCTTTTTGAGTTTGAGGCCAGCTTACGTCTACATTGTGGGTTTCTCTTTTTGTATATTATTGAGAATTTTGAATGTGGTACAGTATGTTTAGATCATATCATCATATCCATCCCTTCTGCCAATTTCTCCTGGACCTCTGCCCTATACCCTTACCTCCAACCTCTTGTTTCTTCTTCTTTTTTTTACATTATTTTCTTTTAACCCATTGAGTACAAATAGGCACTTAAATTTTTGTATGTTATTTTGAACTTTCAGAGTTTTCATTTCTAGTAATGCAGTGTGCATCAATCTCACAACTATCCCCTTTCTTAAGTTTGATTATGGTCTAGAGTGTGTGTGTGTGTGTGTGTGTGTGTGTGTGTGTGTGTGTGTGTGTGT
>CABHPR010156932.1:21045-61953 GCA_902168415.1 Peromyscus melanophrys
TGTGTGTGTGTGTGTGTGTGTGTGTGTGTGTGTGTGTGTGTGTGTGTATGTGGTGGGAATTATTTCCATAATCTAAAATTTAAATATATAATGGAAAATATATTTCACAGGTAAGATCACACTTTTTGCAGACAAGAACAATTTTAACTTTTTTCCTTTCCAAGCACACGTCCTTCACACTCAGATTTCCAACTATCCCTCTACCTTTCCCCTGTGCAGCCATCTGCAAACTTCCTCTTGTGTAAAGCACACAGATGTCGCATAGCACTGTACTCTGGGTTTAAAATCAGTGTCTGAGTCAGAGTTCTGTTGCTGTGACCACTGCAACCCTTATAAAAGAAACCATTTAACTAGGACTGACTTACAATTTGGAGGTTTAGTTCATATTCACCATGGCAAGGAGCATGGCAGCAGATAGGCAGACATGGTGCTGGAGAGGTAGCTGAGAGTTCTGCATCTGGATCTGCAGGCAGCAGGAAGAGAGGGTGAGACACTGGGCCTGGCTTGAGCTTCCGAAACCTCAAAGCCCATGTCAAATGACACACTTCCTCCAACAAGGCCACACCTACTCCAACAAGGCCACACCTCTGAATCCTTCTCAAGTGCTGCCACTCCCTGATGACTAAGCTTTGGCATTTGTGAGCCTATGGGGGTCATTCTTATTTAAACCACCACAGTCGGTTACATTAAAGACCTATCTTGCTGACACGACACACCATGGTGAAGTAGTATCTAAGAGAACTTCATTCTCTGAGTGAGTTGATGCTCAACATTTATTACTCTCTGGCCATATTGCCCTTCGTTTCCATAAAACTTATCTAACATATCTACCTTTATTTCTTCCTTCCTTCCTTCCTTTCTTTCTCCCTTTCTTTTTTTTCTTCCTTTCTTTCTTTCTTCTTTCTATATTCTCTCCCTAGATACTTTGCAGCTGCTTCCTTCCATCATTTTCCTTATTCTTGTTTCTAATTTTAAAAAATTGGGTCAAAACAAATCTCCCTAAGAAAACTTCACTGCTGACACCATTCTCTTCCTTGCTGTACGTTTCTGTTTTACTCAGAGGACTGACAAACACCAAATGATATGTTTTCTTCCTGTGTGGGTGTGTGTGTGTGTGGTGTGTGTATGTGTGGTATGTGGTGTGTGTGTGTGTGTGTGTGTGTGTGTGTGTGTGGTGTGTGTGTGTGTGTGTGGTGTGTGTTTGTGTGGTGTGTGTGGTATGTGTGTGTGTGTGGTGTGTGTGTATATGTTGTGTGTGTGTATATGTGGTATGTGTGTATGTGGTGTGTGTGTATGTGTGTATGTGGTGTGTGTGTATGTGTGTATATGTGGTATGTGTGTGTGGTATGTGTGTATGTGTGTGGTGTGTGTGTATATGTGTATGTGTGTAGATTTTCATGCCCACGTGTATATACATGAAGGCCAGAGGAAGGTAGTAGCACTCTATTTTATCACTCTATTTCCTTCAGACAGGGTCTTTTGCTGAGCCTGAAGCTAGGCTGGAAGCCAGCAAGCTCAAGAGTCCAGATCCTACTGCTTCCACCTTTGATAGTGTGGGGTTCCAGGCATACGGCCACGCCCAGCTCACAGCCACGCCCAGCTCACGGCCACGCCCAGCTCATGGCCATTCCCAGCTTTTTCCAGGGGTGCTGGGGTCTTCATGCTCATGCAGAAAGTGTTCTTACTCACTGAGCTATTTCACATCTCCTTGTTTTTCCTTTCATATGTTTATTTTTTCTCCAGCCCCTAAACTTGACTATAATTTATATGAAAGGACTGCATCATTTCCACAGAACTCCAGTGTTCACAACAGTGCCCATCTCAAAGTACCTGTACTTTTCTCTCTTTTCACATATGATTGACAGAAAAAAAAAAACAATGAGAAAATGTTTCAAGCATGCAAACCAAAGCATTTAAAGAGTGATTTTCATACTTTCGCTTAGTTTTTACTATAAAATGGGCTGCAATTTGTTACAGGGATTAACTGTTCTCAGAAGAGGAAGGGACATTAAATAAAGGTAATGGGAACATTCTGGTGATGTGTTGAGCTCCAAAACATGACAGGATCTGAATCCTGGGGACTGTCTGTCAAACAGGAATATTCTGTTGCCTCTGGATGTCTATGTAGATTTCTTCCAGCAGTTACTTTGGGAATTACGCATCTAAATTCTAGACTTGGAACTCTGTAAACTGTAGACCGACTCTTATGGACATACATCCTGCCTGCTGCTCTTCTGTCCTGTGCTTACCATCGCTTGAATCCTTAGCCTGCAGCTCCCAGTGCTGGCATACCGGGATGCAAAGATGTGGGGCAAATGGTGCTGAGGCAGAGCCTTGGGGAGTGTTCCAGCACACATGCTAGTGTCTACCCTCAGGCCCACTAGTGTCTACTCTTGGGCCCACCATATTATTTACTAGTTTCCTTGTTGACATTGTCTTGACAAGTAACTCTGGGAATTCAATGCATTTTTCCCCTTCAGCTAGACGTTGCCAGAATATTTGACTTTCTGGATGTGTCAGGCAGGCTTGGTAATTAAATGGCTCAGCATTTTTGTTTGTCAGGGTGATATAACATAGGGGGAAAATGTTTGCTTTGTGAAGCCTTGCCATAAAACCTTCAGGAAGGATTATACATCATCAGGCCTTTGGCTCCCAAAGGGAAGTGTTCTAAAAGACAAAACATCTTTAGTGTCAATTTTCAACCAGGAGAAAATTGCACAGAATGAAGCTTGACATGTAGAATGGCTTTTGTAAATTGTTTCACAAGTGAATCACAAGAAGGGTCATTTTGAGGGTGTTAACAAAAGGCCAGCTGACATGCTTCTGGGAATTTGAATAGTGCCTGGGAATCACCTTACATTTGTGTGTTCATAGGCCATGGCCCGAGCCACATCCAACCTTACAAGAATGGGATCCAGTCATCATTTGTGGTTGCAGAGTTTGTTTTTGAATATTGTGATTGCGTCTATGCAAAGTGTGGGTGAAAACACCTGTACCTTCATTACCTATGCTTGTGCCCGGAAAATCCCTCTTCCGCCAAAAATGCCTGTATCTGCACAATTTTAAAAACTGTCCGACAGTAGCAACTTTTCTGTGTACAGTTAATAAAATAAAATAAAATAAAATAAAATAAAATAAAATAAAATAAGGCCACCACAGCTGCCTCTTTAAATCATAGGAATTTAATCTGGGAAATGACTGCTGATACCCTATGATGATACCCAGTTCCAAAAAATATATTAAATAAAATAAAGAAAAAACAAGGAATGTTAAGTGGAGTATATCTCTCCAATACCATGTTCATTTTGGAGTAACAAACTAGTACAATTAAGAAGCTCTATCATTCGGGCACTGTAATCGACAGCAGTCACCATGCTAGAACAAACATATGGCACAGAATATCTGCTTGGGCTGTTCCCAAGCATGTATTCTTGCACATTAATTATGAATCAAACTAATACATTCATTTCATTGCTTGCTTTTCCCTTCTTAATTCACAGGGTTTTTTGGAACATGTTACAGTTTTTAGGTTTGTTTCTATTGTCTTTCTGTTTGTAGGGGGAAAGCAACTCAATGTGACCACAAAGGCAACATAGTAACTCCCAGCCCTAACTCATGACGTCAGTCGCAGGAAGAAGAAGAGGCATGGCAACACCTACAGAGGAAATTTCTTCCACTATATTAAAAAATGGAAAATAAAGTGGAGTTTTAATTTAATGTTTGTGAATATATTTCATCATCCCCGATTTCATCGTCCCCTCTCCTGGTGTCTGAACAATTATCCTGGTAAGTACAAAAGGAAATCTGTTTTGGATCAATAGTGACTGGCTGAGTTTAATTGGTCCTCCGGATGAGAGCCGCTGTCACAGGTAACAACAGAGACATGCCAAGATGCAGGAGTGGATTCACATCTTAACAGAGCTCCGCATCCTCATCCTACGCTTGGGCTTTTCCCGGGAACCTGGAGCGACTGGGAACAAGAACCTCCATGGTTGTGTTGTGGCATCCCACACAGGCCAAATGCTAATCCGGAGAAGCTTTAAAGCAGGGGGCCTTTTAGTATTAGTCATGCTGATCAATTTTAATTGAAAAAGAAAAAGCATTCATTGTGCACAGTACGGCACCGGGTACATCCACTAATGGAGCTGCTAGCAGGGAAGCCAGAGTTCCCTACTTGTTTATCTCCTAAGAAGTCTGTCCCCATTTGAGGAAATCCTCATCCTGAGAGGAACGCACACAGAGTCCAGAGGCAGAAAAGCATCACCACCATGCTGGCCAGAGTAATCAGGTCATCCCTGGCTGTCACCATGGAGATGCACGCCGCGTTTCGCAGCTCCATCACATTCCTTGCTGCAGTCCTTAAGAGAAACCAAGCTGTTGGACCGTGGTGACTATTGTACGTTACTATTATTACTTACCGACAACTTAGTAAACATGAAAATGAAGCATTTTCCATAAAGCATCCAATTCTCCCTTAATCGTGGCTCTGTATAGTCTGTGCCAGTGTCAGTCTGGTAACTTGACTGCCCTGTCCAGGCTGACCTTGAGTGTGCCTCTCTACCCTCTTTGACAGCTCTGTCCTGCATTTTCTTCTGCAATCTTGGTACTGACCAAAAAAAAAAAAGCTAGAACATTTCTGGATATCTGCAGAACTGACTCCCTTTTGGTTTATCCTTTGTCTGGATATCGTCTTTTAAGAAAGATCTTTCATCCTGTGGTGACTACTGGGTATGGCCTTTAGACTGTCCAGTCTGTGACCCTCCCGGACCTCATGATCAGCTGTCTCTGCTTTCTTGTTCTTTATGCTACTTTACGCATTCTAAAGCTGTCTTGTCCACTTATGTACTTTCTGTCTTCCTCCCCCAAATGAAAGCTCCAGAGGGATAAAGCACCTCTCCACACCGCTGTGGCATGAGCACTAGGAACTCGTCTAGCACCTACAGCTGCTCCTCCAACACCTGTGGCAGAACGAATCTGCTGTCACCAAATGAAACAGTCAATTATACTCTAGAGACACAAAGGCAAGTGTGTTGGTTACTTTCCCATCGCTGTAATAACAGACCTGGGGAAAGCAGCTTAAGGAAGACGGTTTATTCTGGCTCACGGTCCTTCATGAGGAGTTAGTCACGGCAGCAGGAGTGTGGAAAAGCTGCTCACATGGCATCTGTAGGCAGGCAGAACCGAGAAATAAATTCCGGAGGTCAACTTGCTTTCTTCTTTTTATTCAGTCCAGGGTTCCAACCCATGGGATGGTGTTGTCTACACTTGGAATTCTGTTCCTCAGTTTACCTAATCCAGAACTTCTGTCTCAGAAATGCTCAGGGTTTTTTTTGCATCTGTGGTGCTTCTAGGTCCTGTCAAGTGACGATCACTATTAACCATTGTCACTGATGATCCTCTGAGTAACTTATCTGTAGGCAGCAAATGACAGTGAAAGGCCGTGAAGTACAGCATACCTAGTCTAGAGTCTAGAAGTGCAGGGG
The DNA here is from genome assembly GCA_902168415.1 of Peromyscus melanophrys. Taxonomy (NCBI): domain Eukaryota; kingdom Metazoa; phylum Chordata; class Mammalia; order Rodentia; family Cricetidae; genus Peromyscus; species Peromyscus melanophrys. Next base: position 26,529 of record CABHPR010156932.1, read on the forward strand.
GAGTCAGGGCAAGAGAGCCTTTTCTCTAAGAATTGCCTCACTTCTTCAGGAAATCTACTCCATTCACGTAACTTCTCATAAACATAACTTCTCTGCTTTGGGGGAAGAAGAAGGGATTCATCATGAGATGGAGAGGAATGGAACCATTCCACAGTTCTAGCATTGCCAGAGCTCCATCTGAACAGTGTTTTCCTTCCTATAACATAGCATTTTAAAAATAAGGAAGCATAGCCGGGCGTTGGTGGCGCACGCCTTTAATCTGAGCACTCGGGAGGCAGAGGCAGGCGGATCTCTGTGAGTTCGAGGCCAGCCTGGGCTACCAAGTGAGCTCCAGGAAAGGCACAAGGCTACACAGAGAAACCCTGTCTCGAAAAACCAAAAAAAAAAAAAAAAAAAAAAAAGGAAGCAAATGAACATTTAAATTAAAAACAGAAAATATCCAACCCTCTTGAATTTTGCTGTTGGGATTTGTAAAACCCAAACTATTTCTGTTCTTCATGTTACTTGGCTTTTAATAGTATTTTATCTTACATATAACAAAATTTATAATTTTACAGTGGATAGCTGGGCCCCGGAGATGCTTCTGTTGATAAAATGCCAATTACACAAACATGAAGACCTCAAGTGGAAGCCTCAACACCCACATAAAAGCCAGTGAGAGGCAGTGTATGCCTGTAACCCTACCACTGAGGAGGCAGACACAGGTGGATCCCTGGAGCTCCCTGGTCAGCCAGCCTACCTGAATCATGAACTCTAGCTTCAGTGAGAGAATTGGTAAGTGACCAAAGGAGATATATTCAATTTTGACATCTGTCTTCCACAAGCATGTGTGCACTTGCACTTACATGTGCACACACTCATATAAATACATATATACACACCATGAACACACGTGCATACATACAAAGTACAATTGAACAGTTTAGAGTATTTGAAGAGTTAGGCAGTTGCAACCATTATCAAACCTCTTCATCATCCTACCAATAAAACTCAGAATCCATCAGGAATATCTTCCCATGAGCTTTTCCCTAGTCTTCAGAACCCACAAATGTACTCTCGGACTAAATTCTAGACATTCAATATTTAAATAGAAACATACAACAGGGGAATTTTACATCTAGATCCTTTTATACTTCATCTGGATTGTAGGTAGGATTGTAGGATTCACTTCTTCTATAAGATCATGTAGCATTCCATATGCCCTTTTATGTTTAGCCATTCATCAATCATTGGACATTTGAACTGCTTCTACTTTTTGACTTTTACAGTTGACACTGCAATGTTTTTAAACCAGTCTATAGATGGGCAAATGGCTACGGCTCTCTTGGAAGTGTGTCTTGAAGTAAACTTACTGGATCATATATATGCCAACTCTTTGTTTTAACCTTTAAGGAAATGCCAAAACGTTCTCTGGAACAGCCATACCATTTCACATTCTCATTTTCAGCTTTCAAGGCACCATTTGTCAAAAGGGTTCGCTTCTCTGGTGTGTTCCCTTTTCTTCTTTGTCAGAGACTTTCTGATTAGATATGTGTGGATGTATTCTGAGTGTTCTGTGTTACTCCAATGACACTTTGGTTTTGGAAAACCCCACACTATTTTGACCACACAACTGAGATCATCTTGAAGCTTTGTCTAAGTATTCCAACTTTACAACTCTTTCTCTTCTGTCTCCTCCTTCTCCTCCTCTCTCTTCTTTAAATTTGTGCTTTGATTCTTTAAGGTTAGAATCAGTTTGTAGATATGCACCAAATACCTTGCTGAGATTTTAATGGAGATTGTGTTAACTTTATAGCTCAAGATGGAAGAACAGATAGCTTGAAACTATCAAGTCCTCCTGTCAACAAACGTGATAGTCTCATTTATTTCGTTCCTTGATGCTTTGCGATTTTCCTTCCATAGATCTTGTCATTTTTATATATTTATATCAGATACATTGCCCATTAGCATAACAATAGTATCTGAGCGTTCATGCCCTTTTATGTCACATGAGTCCTGGAACATTACTAAAAACTTCCAGGAACCTTGGCTTACCACAGTATGGTAGTTCAAAGGCTATTGGGGAGGCTGCTACTTGCAAAATCCATCTTTATTTGGACATGTTTGATCAGATTACAGTTCCAGGGAGGTTATGTGGTGTTGTTCCAGAACTTTGAGAAGTGCATCTGTCATTTGTAAGCTATATGGTATATGGAATTTTGCTATAGCAACACAACTGATAGCATTCTCTTAGAAGGGGCAATTTTATAAGGTGAAATTTTGGACCTGTTCTAGTTTTCTTTCCATTGGTATGTTAAAATACTTTCACCAAAAACAACTTAGGTAAGAAAAGCATATATTTCAATATAGGTTACAGTCCACCTGTACTAATTGGCATGATTTTATTTGAAAATTTTTTCCATATAATATATTCTAATCAGGGTTTCCCCTCCATAAACTCCTCAGATCCTTCCCACCTCCCACTCAAACAACTCAAACCTCTCTCTCTCTCTCTCTCTCTCTCTCTCTCTCTCTCTCTCTCTCTCTCTCTCTCTCTCTCTCTCAAGCAAACAAGCAAGCAAACAAAAAATACAATCAAACACCAAAGAAAAATGCAAGAATACACACAAGCCCAAAACCCATAAAAATGCAAGATTAGAAACCATATACAGACAAAAGACCAATAAGGCAAAAAAAATGACCAAAGAAAGCAATATGAGACAAAAACTCTACAAAAATACCATAGAGTTCATTTTGTATTTGCCATCTACTGGGGGTGTGGGGCCTGCCCTTGAGTATAATTAATATACCCAATGATACTCCATTATAGAAAACTAATTTTTCCTTTGCAAGCAAGTGCCAATTGCAGATAACTTCTCTGTTAAGGGTGAAAGCCCATGTCCACTTTCCCCTCTCAATTATGGAACCTTGTCTATCTTGAACCTATGCATGTTCTGTGCAGGCTACCACAGTCTTTGTGATTTTGTGTGCATATCAGTTCTATTGCATCTAGAAGACACTGCTTACTTGGAAGGTTTTCATGAAGACATTCATTTAGGACTAGTGTCCCAAAATTTCTCAGTCTCTGCACATTGTTCAGTTGTGGTTCTCTGATGATGGTTCAGTGAATCACTGATCTATGGGAATAACAAAATCTCATTAGGAGTCATTATATTGCTATGTTCCTTTAACAGAGCAATAGTGTCTGTTTTTTCTATATGTCCATGGCCTATCCAATCTAAGGTTCATGGCCATGACAGCAAGGTCAAGCATGGGTTCCATCTCATGGAGTGGAGTGGGCCATGAATTTAATGAAGGAGTGGTTGGTTACTCTCACAACATCTGTGCCACAATTACATCAGCATATCATACAGGCAAGCAACCATTGTAGATTCCAGGGTCTGTGCTGGATTGCTGGTTACCTTTCTCCTCTGATAGTGTACAGAGTACCTTCTAGTCCCATGACTACTGGCCAGTAGGAGCAAAGCTTCTAGTTAGGCACCAGCTTGACTTCTCCACGTTCAACAAGATAGGTAAGTATTGTCTTCAACAAAATAGCCTAACAGTCATTTATGGAAAACAATCAGTTAACTTTGGCAATAGCTGAGATGTTTGAGGATTTCATGGGGCCACTTTGGCCAGTGACTTAACTGACATAACCTATTCCTAGCACTAGAGGTTTCACATGGTTGTGAAAGATGGCTAGTTGAGGTATTGTTTCCCCTTTGGTTTGGTGACTCTCTTTAGACTCCTTTCATATATGTATGCATTTTAGGAAGCTTCTACAGTACTAAGTTTCCATGTGACCCCCTCAAATGGTTTTTACTGTTAGTTGTCTTCACGATATTTTCTCTTTGCCCTCTGATTTATCCTTCTCCTCCTCATTGAATATTTCTTTTCCAGTCTCCCCCTGTCTCTCATAACTATACATCAAAGGAATAAAAACTAATATCCACATATAAGAAAAAGAGACAATACTTGTCTTTTTGTGTCTGAGTCTCCTCACTCATGATGTGTTTCCCTAGCTCCTTCAATTTATCTGAACATTTCATAATTTTGCTTTTTTAATATCTGAATAAATTCCATTGTGTAAATATACCACATTTTCATTATCCAGTCACCATGATAGACTCCTAGGCTGTTTCCAGTTTCTGGCTATTATCTACGTGACAGCAATGAGCATGGATGAGCAAGTGTCTCTGTAGTAGGCTGTAGAGCCCTTTGGGTTTACATTCAAGAGTTCTCTAGCTGGATCTCGAGGCCCATCTACTCCCAGCCTCCAGAGCACCTGGCACACTAATTTCCACAGTGGCTATACAAGTTTACATTCCCATCAGCAACGAGAATACCCCTTACTCCACATCCTTGCCAGCATGAGTTGTAATTTGTTTTATTGATTTTGTCCATTCTGACTGCTAAAAAATGAAATCTCAAAGTAGTTTTGATTTGCATTGCCTTAAAGACTAAGGATGTTGGACATTTCTTTAAGTGTTTCACAGTCATTAGTGTTTCATCTTTTGAGAACTCTCTGTTTAGTTTTGTGATGCTCCATTTTTAGTTGGATTATTTGTTTTCTTGATGTCCAGAATTTATATATTTTATATGTTAACCCTCTATTGGATGTATAATTGTTAAAGATCTTTCCCCATTCTTTACCCTGCTGCTTTGCCCAAATGATGATGTTCTTTGCCATATAGAAGTTTTTCAGTTTCATGAAGTACCATTTATTAATTGTTGGTCTTAGTGCTAATGGCATTCTGTCCAGAAAGTCTTCTTCTGTGTTAAAGACTTCAAGACTATTCTTCCACTTTCTCATGTATCAGACTCAGGGGTTTTGGTCTTATGTTGAGGTCCTTAATCTGTTTGGTGATCAGCATAGATCTGTTTTCACTCTTTCGCATGTAGACATCCAGTTCGACCAGCATCATTTATTGAAGACGCAGTCTTTTCTCTGGTGTGTGTTTTGGCTTCTTTATCAAAAATCAAGTGTCCATGGGACTTATGCCTGGGACTTTAATTTGATTCATCAGTTGATTAATGTGTCTGTTTTTATGCCACACCATGCTGTTTTTATTACCATATCTCTGTAGTACAACTTGAAATCTGGGATGGTAAAACCTCCCCCAACTCTATCATTATTCAACATTATTTTAGGTATCCTGTTTGTGTGTGTGTGTGTGTGTGTGTGTGTGTGTGTGTGTGTGTGTGTGTGTGTTTTCATAGAAAGCTGAAATTTGTTTTTTCAACTTCCATGAAGAATTGTGTTGGAATATTGATGGGTATTACATTTAATCTGTAGATTACTTTTGATACAATGGAAATTTTCACTATATTAATCCTATCAATCCATAAGCTTAGGAGATATTTCTATTGATTTGATGAAGACCAAGACCAAAAGCAACTTAGGGAGGAAAGGATTTATTTCAGCCTATAGTTGTACTCTATGATGGAGGGAAGTCAGGGCAGGAACCTGAAGGTAGGAACTGAAGCAGAAGCCACAGAGAGCCCCTGCTTATTGGTTTGCTCCTTGTGGGTTATTCAGCCTGATTTCTTATGTAACCCCCAAACCACCTACCCAGGGATGCCTCATCTCACAGCGCACTGGGTCCTTCCACATCAATAATTAATCAAGAAAAACTCTACATACTTTCCTACAGGCAACCTGAGGATGACATTTTCTCAATTGAGATTTCCTCTTCCCAAGTAACTCTAACTTCTATCAAGTTGACAAAGACAAAAACCAAACAACTTCAGACAACTTGACACACAAATCATCACTATTCAACTGTAATCTTTTCTTTTCCTTTTTGTTCATCTCTAAGATTTAATATTCACAATAATTTTACAATATAAAACATAAATAACTTTAAAAGTTCTGTGGTCTAAAAATTCAATCTCTTTGAAATATCCAGTCTCTTTAAAAGTTCAAACTCTCTCTAAAAGAGCCAAAGTCTCCTAACTGTGAGTTCCTATAAAGTAGAAAACATGTAGTGATTTTTTTTTTTTTTGTGATCTAACAAATAAAGCTTGCACGAAGATCAGAGTAAGGAGCTAAGCCACTAGCTAGCCATAGAGGCCAGGCAGTAGTGGCACACACCTTTGATCCTAACACTTGGGATCTTATGCCTTTAATTCCAGCACTAGGGAGGTGGAGACAGGAAGTGATATGGCTGGGTGGGGAGAGGAATATAAAACAGGAAGAGACAGGAGCTCAGTCCCTTTCAGGCTGAGGATTCTGTAGAGGTAAGAAGTCTCTCTAATGGCTGGCTGCTTTGCTTCTCTGATCTTCCAGCATTTACCCTGATATCTGGCTCTGGGTTTTTATTATTAATACCAAATAGGATTCATGCTACATCTGGCATCCAATTTTAAGGCATGAATTCACATTAAAAAAAAGTGGCTTGCCTGTGGCTTTGCAGCCACCAGCACAGTCCAGAGCTGTACAAGGTTGGAGTCACTACCCTGCTGGTTAAATTTCTGTTGCAGCCTATCTGCAGCAAACTCCATAGGCCTTTGGGCTCCAAAAAATGCAGGAGTTAACTGCTTTTACATGTTCCCCTGTGCAAACAGCTGGTTCTTTGGCTTCTTCTCTCGTGGTGGGTTGTAGGATCTCCATGGACCCCCTCCTTGGGCTGCTACCATACTAGGTAGTTGCCTTGAAACCTGCTTGGGCTTCTATTGTTCATCACAGAAGTAGTCAGCCTCACATCTGAATCAGCAGCAGCAGCAGATTTGGTGAGACAATTGGGAATTTTTTAAGGGAGGAAGTAGTTAAATGAGATAGTTTTTTCCCATATTAAAAAATGGGAAACACTATTATGATGGAGAGAGTTAGGTCTCTGTATGATTACACACTACATGGTTTGAAAATGGAACAATTTGATGAGAGGATAATTAACTTAGAGGGGATTTACGTAATGTAAATTGTAAGTATTATCTGCTTTATCATTTTTGTTTTATCATTAAAAAAAGTTGGTCAATATGAGTGCCAAGATAAAAGTTTTAGAAAAACTTGTTAAAACAGATCATAGAGATATCCAGACCCAGACAGAGGAATTTGAAGGAGAACCAATCTCAGCATTGTGTTATAAGGTTAGAGAGGAACTGCCTAAGGTTTTCAAACAGCCAACCTTAATTTATCCAGTAACCTTACAGGAATTGCCAAATGATAGATATCCTCAAGGGTGCGTAAGAGCTAAATGGACTCCTGTGGAAAAACATAGATTTGAGGAGATTCAAGGAAGCTATAGTCTTATATGGCATGCATTCGCCTTTTGTGAAGCAGGTGCTAAAATTGTGATTAATTTGTAATAGAATTATCTCTTAAAATTGGAGAGACTTGGTTACAGCAGTCTTGGAGCCTGGTCCTCAGTTATAGTGGAGGACCTGGTGGAAAGATGAGGCTAAGACCATTGAACAATAAAGTAGGGCTACAGGTATGGAAATCTCCCAAGACCAACTTCTTGGAGAGGGAGAATATGCTAATGTAGAAAGGCAATCTCTATATGATGACCACACCCTGGTTTTATGCTGCACAGCAGCCTTGAATGCTTGGGACAGAGTTGAAGAAGTAGGAAAGAAAACTGAGTCATTTACTAAAGTTTTACAGGGCCCAAAAGAAACCATCACCGATTTCTTACAAAGATTGACCTCAGCAGTAAAGAGAATGGTACCAAATATTCAGAAGCTAGACAAATAATAATTGTATCTTTGGCTTTTGAAAATGCTAATTCATAATGCAAAAGGGTAATTAGGCACCCATAGAAGAATGGATCCAAGATAGTCAATATTGAATCTCATAACCATGATGATGCTTGGATAGGAGAGGTGATTTCCAAAGATTTAGAGAAAAATCAAAATGTTGTGTGTTTCAATTGTGGTAAACAAGTTCACCTAAAAAGGGGTTGTAAATAGGGTATTCCTAGAAACAATGTTTTTTCTAAGAATAATCCCAATAGAATTCCTCTCCCTTCTGGATTATGTGGAAGATGTGGCAAAGGCAGGCATTGGACTAATGAATGTAGATCAACAAGAGACAGACAAGGTAACCTTTTCCTGTCAGGAAATGCCTTGGAGGGCCTTTCACAACTGCACATGTCAAATATAGTTCAGTCATTTCCTGTCATCATGGAGGAAACACCTTCCCAGAGCAATTAAAGAATCTAATGCCTATTGTAAAAAACCATACTGCTCTGGATGATAAAACAGCTTTAGAAAATAAAACAAAAATTTTAGGAGAAACCATAAATCAAAATTGATAAAGATTAGATTTGAACATGAGAGAGCTCTTAATTAGAAGAGATGATAGTTCATCAAACAGATGGTCCTTCAATCTAAACTAACTTTAAGACTAACAAATGCTTTTCATTTGATCAGATATAACTTGCCAAAAAGGAACCTCCCCAAAATTAGGGTTGGGGAAGAGTTTTGTTTTGTTTTGTTTTCAGGAGAATGAAGGCATCCAACTAAGGAATCTGAAGACCACTGGACAAATGAGACATGTGAAGAAAAAGGACAAATCATCTAGAAAAAAATGTCCCAAGAAAAAGAATAAATTAGCCCACTGGTATATCACATCTTCAACAGGATAAAATTTCATAAATCATCCCAAATGTTTGTTTCTGCTGTTCTCTACAGAAACATAATGCAAGTGGTCTTTTTGTAGTCCCAGTCCAATTAAAAATTAAAGCTGGCATTGGAGTTAGAGTGTGGCTTTTTCCTTCTCTAAACCCAAGTATGCTTGTTAAAGGAAAATCCAAAATCTTTGTCTCATGTCAGAAGAGCCACCTGATATGGGACAGAAGAAAAACAAAAATTAAAGGACTATTTTATTGCCACTAATTTCATAACCCTTTGGTTTTATTTTAACTCTTTAGAGCTTTTCTTAAAGTATAAATATCATTCCAAAACTTATAAGATTAATATATATGCATATATTTTAAACTTTTTATCATGATATTAATGGTCATATAGAGTATTGATTCTAGAAAAAGGCTTTTTCTAGCTTCTCGTACACGATTTCAGGTTTGAGTCTCTATCAGGTAACTAGGAATTAAGTTTTTGAACTCTGGATGTACATAACAAATATTGATCCTTTAACCCCTTTGAGATCTGTTGCATGTGACATTTAAAATGTTTAAGTTTTCTGCAATGAACCATGACCACATCTAACAATGACCTTTGAAGTCTCCAAAAGGATGATGGGGCCCCACAATGATGCTTCCCCATGGACTATCATAATGCCACTAAGTTGACAAATACCACCTAAAGATCAGCTTTGGACTACAAACTGCTCAGGACAATATTGAGGTGGCTAGCTGAGATGATTCAGCCTCACAGACTATTCTAGCCAGGACTTGAGACAAGCCCTCCACTTTCCCATTACACAGAGACTAGACAACAAATGATACAGATTCCTCTCCCAGGACTTGATAACTAACCCAAAATTTTCTTTTCAGGACCCCCTAAAGATGCCATCACCCCCAGACAGCAGGAAGTGAAATTAAGAACAGGATGCCCACATTCCCAAGAGATAGAGTGGGTGGTTTTTGGTCTTTCATTGGGTTTTGGATATTTGTCATTGTTTAGGAGGATTGGTTGCAAGTTGTTATTGGTAATGGTCAGGAAAAAAATCTGAATAAAGGAGATTATATTCAGGGTTCTTGCTTTGAAAAGAAAAAAAGGAAGATATAGAAATGATAGGATAAAGGGTAGATTATTGAATCTACTCTGGAAAGAAAAAGGGGGGATATAGATATAACATAAAAGGGTAGATTATTGAATCTACTTTTAAAAAGCAACTACTTGTTTTAAATATTTTATATTGACATGGATTTTTATATGTTGATTAAAAGTTGAGATTATTTTTGTAACAAAGTATTATCACAACAGACCTGATCATGTTTTTTTCTTTATTTTTGTAAGATTGTGGGAAGTATTTGGAACTTTGGGCTGGGAAATTCATTGAGTGTTCAGAGCTTAATGAGTTGTTGTGGGAACTTGGAAAATCATGCTGAGAACAGTGCAGAGGATAGAAGTCTGGCTTGTGAAGTTTCAGAGGGAATCAGTCAGGGCTATTCATGTGATAGTGTGAGTTAAAACCCTGCCATTCTGGGCATCTGGGGCAAGTACTACCCACAGTGGGCTGGGTCCTTTTATATCACTTATCAATCAAGACAGTTCTTCATAGATATGCCCACAGGCCCATATAATCTAAGCAATCCCTCCATTGAGTTTCTTCTCAGATGATTCTAGGCTATGTCAATTTGACAGTTAAAAATAATAGGACAGTACCCCCATTCATATGTAGAAAGTGTGAAAACCTGTGATTCCCTAATCCAAGAGGTAGGCCTTTCCCAGTCATCTAGCTCCTCAATCTTGGGCTCCTCAGCTCCCACAATAAAATTCTGTTGTTAATAAGCCACCTGGTTTATGATATTTTGTTACAGATATCCATGTGGTAAAAGAGAGTTTAACCTTTTGTTTACCAAGAAGAAATTTCCTTGACTCCAAGAAAAGAGAGGAGAGTATCGGAAACATTTTCACAGGACTATGAGGACCAAAGCCAGTCTTTACATACTAATATAGACTATCATCTTTAATTACAACTTGGGGAGGCTGAATTCTGCTGTCTTCATTCTTTTAAAATGTGTACTTATGATCAAAGAGCTACCTTCCTTAAATAATTTAAATTGATATCCATTTTAAATAATGTAGATATTCAATATTAGGCATGAAAATGGCTTTTAGCTTTCATCTTTAGGTTTGCTGATCGCTACTTTAATAAAAGGGTTTCTAAACAGAAATAACATCTGGCATGGTCCTTCTTTGGGAATGAGGATCAAGCATACGCTCAACTGGGAGCCTCCTGTGATCTCCACACTTCCCTGGAATGGAGCAGGTGGGAGGCACAGTGCTCTGCAGCTGCCTGGAGGGTCACTCTGCAAATCCTTCCAGCTGCTGGACGACAAACCAATCTGTTTCTGCTCTCCTGGAAAAGGGCAAGTGCTCTCCCTGACCCACCACAAGAATGGTCTGTAATGCAGCAAAACATTTAATGAATCATTAGACAAATACTCAAGAGTTCCTTTTAAAATATCTGCAGAAAAGATAAAGCATTCAACCTCTTTGAAGAGATGGGTGGGTCCACATGTCCTATTATAAGTAGCAAACTTGCCTGCCTTGACTTTTAAAATTGGGTAAAAGGCTCAGAATACAAGCTTGACAAAGAAGTATTAGGCTGCAACGGGTCAGTTAACTACCCAAATTCTAGTTGTTTTCTCTGCCTGTCTATATCTTTGTAGTACTCCTCTCTCCTCCAGCTATCCAATACTTCCTCTTCCTCCTCCTCCTCCTCCTCCTCCTCCTTCTTCTTCCTCCCCAGGGAAATAGAATACAGCAGCTGTCATCAGAAAATCAACACACAATCACATGCAAAGGAAAATTAAAATAAAGAAAATAAAGAATTGTCAACAAGAGCCTAGATATTCTAGATGAAATTTCATTTGGGGGATGCTTTTTCATTGTCGTATGCCTATAGGATTCATCTTAGAATTCTGGGGGGAAAAGACAACTTTTTTTCTTACTCATTTGCTTTCAAAATATCCTTATAGATTATGCTTAAACCTGCCAGTCCATGTTTATTTTAGTCCTCTGACATTCCATTTGAGTGCAAAGAACAGTGCAAAGACTACTACTGCCACTCAATTTAGAGATGGATTTCATTAATTGATTAAAATTATCCATAGATAATTTGCACTCTTACCAACAGTGCTTGGGGGTCCCATTCCTACATCCCTGTCAGCATTTGTTGGCTGAATCTTAGTCATTCCAACTGAGCTAAGATAAACTATCAAAGTAATTTTAATTTGCATTTCTCTGATGATTAAGTATTGTGAACAGACTCTTTTGTGGCTCCCCACTGACCTACATAACCTCTCTCCACCAGGAGTCCATGGCCATCATGCTTGGCTGGGTCCAGGTAACCTCGTTCCTTCCTCCAGTATGGTCTCTTCAGACAGCTCTTAGAACTTCAGTTGCCTGCCTACCCCAGCCCCTTCTCTAAGTCCTCCGCCATCCCCTTGAGACTTGGCCTTGGAGTGTAGACCCAGGGTACCCCTAGCTCTTCCCTGCTGCCCCCTTCAACCATTCTCTCTAGCTCACCTCAATTCCTTTGTGATTCCCCCTGTGAGTGCCACTCATTGCCCTTTTGTGGATATCTTGTTATTCTGGTCATTGTTGTGACTCATAGATATTTCAACTGGGTAGAAATGTTTCATTGCTTCCCTATCTTCGCAACTTGCATAATATTTTCTGCTACCATGGAGGTTAGACCACAGGAAAGAGGCTTTCAGGTCAGATACAGCTCAAGTCCTCTGAGTCTTATGTCCTACATATGCAGTATCTCCACAGTAGGGGCAGACCCTCATCCCCCAAGAGGCAACCAAGGTCTCCATTGGTAGTCTTTATTATCTTGGGGATCAATTGGACTACCTTGATCAACCATTGGAAAGAAGGTTTTCTGTGCCTAGTACTAAGGGTCTTGTTAGTCTATGACTTTGTGGAGAGCATGTCAGCCTAAGTGGCTTAAAGTGTTTGTTCAGTAGATGGTAGGAGTAGATCTGGGAGAAACTGAAAAAAAGAATTGGGGGTAAATATTATGAAAATACATTGTACAAAATTCTCACAAAATTAATAAAATTGCTTTTAAAATATCCACTGATAAGCATAACATGAATCCATAAAAATACCCTTCTTGATATCTGTAAAAACTCAGCTACACATTGTGCCCGCCCCCCATCTTATGTAAATGCTCAGTGAGTTACCATAGCTGAATTAGATTTTCTCCTTAAACCTTGTATGACCACTGGCTGCCCAACATCTTGCTTTAGATATCCAGTTCTTTTTCTATGATTAATATTTAAGTATCCATCACCAACTCAACTCTTAGAAACTTCTCTGAGGAAATCTTTAGTAGCTATTCCCTCATTTCATACACTATAGGGAGAGATGAGCCAGTGTATCCTTCAATCAGTTTCCAAATCCAGGCAATATTCTTTGCTTCCTATGTGGCCTTTTCTTCACTAATGGAGGTTCCCATACCAAGATGGTCGAGGCTGTGCAAGTGACAGTTTTGTGAAAAGAAAATGTATAAGTACTAAGGCTCTGAGTTGAGGCAGTACATGGAGAGAATGGATGGAAACAGCAGAGATCTTGATTTGGTACAGATCAATACTCTATCTTGACATCAACAATGATTTATGGTGTTAGTGAGTCACATTAAGTGAGTCAGATAGGTGTGAGTCTAATCATCATGGAGTAGAGGAGAAAGATGATAGGAGCTACCACAAGTAGAAGACAGTGCTCACTGTTAGAAAGATCCAGAAGTTTGTCTCAAGGGGTGGGTGCAGTTCTAGACAGATAGATTTGTACTTATATGTACTTTTTCCTGACACCTGGCAAAAACTAAATCTGTGTGTGGCTATCAATTGCCAACCGCTCTTTAGCTACAGATGGGACTCTGTGATCACATCTCCTCCCCATGCTGGTGTTTTGTCTGGCTTGAGCCTGCACAGGTCTTGTGCATGTTGTCTCAATTGCCATGAATTCATATGTGAAACTGAGGAAGAAATCAAAGTATCCCTATTTGCAGGTAGTGTGATTCTATACCTAGAAGGCCTAAAGCTTCCCCTAGGAATCTCCTACATTGGAAAAGACTCTCAGCAGAGTAGCAGGATATAAATTAACATGAACCAAAGCAGACTCCCTATACACAAATGACAAGAACATTGAGAATGAGATTGATGAAAATTCAATTCACAATAACCTCAAAAAAAATCATAGGGTAAATCTAACCAAGGAAGTAGAAGATGTGCGCAATGAAAACCTTAACAACCAAAAAAGAAAATCTGAGAAGATACTAAAAGATGGAAAGACCTTAATCCTGATCACGGATTGGCAGTGTTAACATTGTGAAAGTGCCTATCCTACAAAAAAAAGTCACAGATTCAACACATCCTTCGCCAAAATCCCAGCACAATTTCTCACACAAATTGAAAAAAAAAAAAACCCTTAAATTTCATGTGGAAACACAGAAGACCCAGGATACAAAAGGACACAGAGGTATCATCATCCCCAATTTTAAGTTATACCTCAGAGATATAATAATAAAAACAGCATAGCACTGGAAATCAAAAAAACAGGCACATTGATCAATGCATTAGAATTGAGGACTATATGTAAATCCACACTCGTAGTTGATTTTTGGCAAAAAGGCCAACAATACACATTAGAGAAAAGATAGCATCTTCAACAACTGATGCTGGTCAAATGGATAGCCGCATGTAGAAGAATGAAACTAGATCCACATCTCTCACCCTGCACAAACTTCAACTGCAAATGGATAAAAGACCTTAATATAAGACTTGAAACCTCGAATTGGACAGAAGAGAAAACAGGGAATATGCTCAAGTTCATTTGCAAAGAAAATAGCTTTTTGAATAGGACTCTGATAGGGTAAGCTTTAAGACCAAAAACTCATCAATGGGACCTATTCATCAATGGAAGCTAAAAAGCTTCTGTACAGCAAAGGATACTACCACTCAAGTGAAGAGGTAGCCTGCAGAATGGCAAAAATTATTTACAAGCCATATGTCTGACAGAAGGCCATTATCTATAACATACAAAGAACCCAAAAAAACCTACACATCAATAAGACAATCAAATTTAAAAGTGAGGCATGTGACTAAATAGTGAGTTCTCAAAGAATGAAATACAAATAGCTGAGAAACATTTAAAAAAAAAACATCCCAGGCCTAGGCATGAGAAATTTTCTTTAGCATCGTTGGTCAGGGAAGTTCAGAGACTCCCAAATCAATATCAGCTATGGCTACAGCCCTTGGTTGCCTCTTAGAAGATGAAGGTAAGTCCCTATTTCTAAACACATCATGTGCTTTGGACATAAGACTCAGAAGAATTAAGATGGACCTGTCATCAAAGCTGCCTCCCTGAGGAGAGATTTCATACCAAGCAATCAAAAGAGAAATACAATGAATACTTCTGCCCAGCTGTAGGACTAATTCTACTACAGCAATGACCAGTACAGCAAGATACCCCCCTAAAGGTACAAGAGTGGCTCTAAAACCTTTTCAACCTGTGGGTTGTAACCCCTTTAGGAGTGTAGTGACCCTTTCACAGGGGTCACCTAAAACCCTCAGAAAATACTGATATTTACATTATAATTCCTAACAAATTACATTACAATGCCTAGCAAAATGACAGTTATGAAGTAGCAACAAAAATAATTTTATGGTTGGGGGTCACCACAACATGAAGAACTGTATTAAAGGGTCAAAGTATTAGGAAGATTTAAAATCACTGTACTGGCTGGACTTAAGGTCTGCTCAACAGGAGGGAAATCAATCATGCCTACTACTAGAAAACTAGCTAACTATCAGGGGCTAGTAAAGTCATGTAACTTACAGGGGAAATTACTACTGCCACTTTATTAGACCAACATAATTCCTAACTGTACTCTCAATACTTATCCTGTACCCACAGATAAGTGTGGCTCCCAACCCTCACCAAAGAAATTTCTCTTTGCAGCCTACTGAGACCATTACAGAAAACTACAACTGGCCAAAATATAGAGAACAACTATCATGGAGTTCTGGGAAACAGTGGATACACCTACAACTTCTATTCAACTTCTGCACTTTTCAGAGAACTTTGAAGGAAAGGTGGAAAGATTGTAAGAGCCAGAAGACCAGGAATCCTGTTATGAGGTGTGTCTCAGAAATCACAAGGAAGCATCACCCATGAAACCACAACATGGCTGCCTACCCATGACTTAAAAAAATGACACCAATACACATGCTAGTATGGAATGGGGAAATATCAAGAGGCCTCACCCCTAGACAAAGAACAAGGCAAGTAATGGCTCCTGAGAGAGGGAGCATTAGTCTTCTCGGGATGAGAACCCTAACTGGTTACCCAATACTACCAAGTAATCAGCTCTTAAATCATATACATACACACAAGCATTAGACAGACTCAGGAGGTCTTGTGTGTGTGTGTGTGTGTGTGTGTGTGTGTGTGTGTGTGTGTGTGTGTGTGTGTGTGTGTGTGTGTAAATGTTACATGTATTGTTCATATGTACCAACAATAGTCAAATAAAAAAGGCCATAAATTTGAAAAGTAATGGGAGACATAAGGGTTGGAAAGAGGAAAGGGGGAAATGATGCAATTATGTTTTAATTTTTAAAATATCAGTGAAATTCAAATTAAAACTATTTTGAGGTTTCATCTTACCCTAATTAGAATGGCTAAGAAAACATATGACAAAAAAAAATGTTGGCAAGAATGTGGGGAAAGAGAAACACTTATATGCTACTGGTTGGGAGTTCAAAAAAACATGTTTTTTTTAAATAATATTTTTATTTATTCTTCAAAAGTCTCATATATGTATACAATGCATTATGATCACATATATCCCTGCTCCATCATTCCAATTTGCTTCAGCCTTGCTCCAAACACCCAACACATCTCCTTCCCAATTCCACATCTTATTTGTTTGTTTGTTTATTATGTATTGCTATAACCCACTGAGTTCAGTCAATGCTGCCCATGGGACCATAGATGTGGGGCTATCCACAGTCAAAAGTAAAGCTGTTTAAAGAAGCCTTATGAAAAGTCACTAGTTTATAAGATTATATATATATAAACATATATATAAACATATATATGAACATGAATATCTGCATGTTTGAGCAAAGTTGCTCCCAGAATACATGGATTATTAAATGAAAATTTCCGTGCTAGTCAAGGGGAACTCAGAGAAGCACCCAAACAACACAGGCTATTATTACCAACACTCTTTGTTATCCACTGTAACTAGATCCTATAGCTGAAAACATCACACATTTTTGCTACGAGACATAAAGAAATTAATCTTGAACTGACTAGAAATCTCTCTCTCCCTCTCTCCCTCTCTCTGTCTGTCTCTGTCTCTGTCTCTCTCTGTCTCTCTCCCTCTCTCTCTCCTGGCTATCTTTCCTGTGTGGAAGATGCTACACAAGCTGTGGGGGCTGGGGGTGGGGTGATACATATATCAGTGGTCTTCAGTTCCAGACCTTTCCTGCTAAAAGCACATTATTTTGAACACTATATGTTAGTAATAATTGCTCTGTGATGATACTAGCATGGATAGAGGGAAAAGCCATGTCCACAATTAAAACAGATCATTTCTATACTGGGAATGTACATCTTCAATAGATTCATCTACTATTTTCATGTTGAAAATTCCAAATCCTAGTGATTATTTCTTCCCAGTTACATCACAACACACACCCTCCAGACACCCATTGCCTCTGACAGGAGTGAGGACCAGTAGTTTCTTCAAGGGATTACTGTCATGATGATATCATAGTAGTTCAGATCTTTGGTTTGTGCATTGCCCTGTGTATGTGCAGCACAAGATATTCACTTTCCTTTATTTTCCCTGTCTTGAAATGAACTGTCACAGCAGGGATGGCCTTTTGCTGTATCGCTTATAAGTTTGCCCTGCAGCTAGTAAGTGTGGCATATCTGATGAGCACAATGAGATAATTGTGTCAAATCTCATCTTGCTTGAGAAATGCTGGTACAGATCAATTAGTTATGAATTCTAAAGGTCTCCTAAGAATAAGTGTGCATACGTGTGTGAGCACATGAGTGTGTGTGTGTATGTGTGTGTGTGTGTGTGTGTGTGAGCACATGAGTGTTATGTGAGCAGGAGAGTATATGAGCACATGAGTGTGTGTGTGAGCACATGAATACGTGTGTGCATGAGCACATGAGTGTATATGTGTGCAAATGAGCACATGACTGTGTGTGAGCACATGAGTGTATTTATGAGCACATGAGTGTGTGCAAGAGCACATGAATGTGTGTGTGATCAGCACATGAGTGTATGTGTGAGCACATGAGTGTGTGTGTAAGAACAAGAATGTGTGTGTAAGAACAAGAATGTGTGTGTGTAAGAAGAGAGAGAGAGAGAGAGAGAGAGTGTGTGTGTGTGTGTGTGTGTGTGTGTGTGTGTGTGTGTGTGTGTGTGTGTGTAAGAGAGGGGGCTAACCATTGGTCTATTCATTCACTCATTCAACAAATACTTAAGCTAATAGCACAGGTGCTGAGGATAAAATGAGCAAAATAAATATCCAGAAGAAAGGTGTTTTTTCAAATAATCAGAAAACAAGAAATCATGCAGTGTTGATTGGACAGGAAAATAGAAACAGTGTTCTGGAATATGCTCAGGTTTTAGGCTAAATAATAAGAATTAAATGAACTTAGTCAAAGGTTGGGGAGAGAAATGTTATAATTACGTGCTCTAGAGTACTTAGGAACATTGTACCTATTATATGTTCTTGCTAAAATTATGTCTATTGATCCAATAAAATTAAATTTAATTGCTCTTGTCAGAGGAATAACATGTCTTGATCATCCAGATATTTAGAGACTAAATCAAGATAAAAGTGTACAAACGGCACTGCACTTGTATCCACACGAGAAGGAAAATTACTGAGGTGAGTTACACAGACGCTTGGGCAGGACAGGGGTAATAAATCAAACGCTGAAAGGGTTGGTTTGTGGAGGAAAGGAACACGCAGAGCTTGCTTGCCTAATGATCTATTGAGCTTGGTGCCCGCCATTGTGTCTCCTGCCCATGCATCATATGCGTCATTAGTGGACCCAGGGAAGTAGAAACAAGCTCATATTGCCCTCGCTAGTCCACCAGTTATTTCTATTTTTCTAGAATCGTGTGTGTGTGTGTGTGTGTGTGTGTGTGTGTGTGTGTGTGTGTGTGTAAACATGTTTTTGTGTGTGTGTGAGTGGTACATGTGTGTGCAGATGAGTGTGGAGGTCAGTGGACAATCCTTAGGTGCCATTTAACGTTCTCTTATTTATTTACTTACCTATTGTTTATTTTCCACTCACAGCCTTTCAGTGGACTGGAAGTAGCCAAGCAGATTAAGCTGGCTGGCCAGTGAGTTCTGGGGATATGCCTGTCTTTCTTCCCCAGTGTTGGGATTACAAGTGCACACCATCACATCTGGCTTTATTTTCCTAGAGTTCTGGGGTTTGAACTTGGTCTTCATGCTTGCAAGTCAAGCATTTTACCCACTGAGCATATAGATTAGGAAGGAAAATCTTGATAAAGGAAAGTGTTAAGCAGAATGAGAGAACAACTTTAGCAAGTCCTCTAACAGGATAAACAAATATATGTGGTTTAATGTACTGAAAGCGGGGGGCAGAAGCTGTAGCTCCATCCAGTTTAGTAATATGCATGGCTTTGTTGGTATGAGGTTTCCTCATGCCACATCATCATATTGGAGAGGTAAAGTTTCCACATATGAATTGGAGAGGCCACAAACATTCTACCAATACAGATTGAATTAAGTATTCATTCCAATGGTCTAACATGGAGTCACTCTCTCAGCCATTAATTTTTAAAACTAATATTTAATTTTATTTATTTGTGTATGCATGTGTGCGTGTCCATGCCATAGTGTGCATGTGTGAAGGTCAAAGAATAACTTGTGGGATTTTGTTCTCTCCTTTCACCACGTAGGTTTGGGGCTTCAAACACCAAACTTAGGTTGGCAGACTTGCCAAGTATCTTAACTCATGGAGACATCTTGCTGGCCCCTGTTAGCCATTGTTAGGGGGATGACTGAATTTAGAAGTGACTGTTTGTTGTGTAATGTTTCATTTTTGCTTTATTAGAAATAACACATTACCTTGTATTTAAAAGAGGCTGTTTACTTTTCACACTTAGTGATTTTAATTTCTTTTTTTTTTTTTTGACTGAGCAAAAGCGTTCTAGTTTCATGAAATCCCATGGTGCCAGTTGGTCTCTCTAACAGATTCTATTTTAATTGTAATTGTCTATGGACATACTTGAAATAATTTCAATTACTTAAATGTGTTGGTGTTTGGTTTACTGTACAATGTATAGTTTATGTGGGGTGATGTTTCTTACACACTTGGAATGTATGTAAGCTCTGCTACAATTTGGTGGATGTACAAGAAATACCAGCTAAGTTTGTAGGATACAATTTTATGAAAATATCTCTAGCATTCAAAGAGACTAGACTGGACCTCACAGTCATGTTAATAATACACCTTCAGATCTTTTAAGACTATATAATCATTCTGCTATTCTACTCTGTACTTAACTTGTTTAAGTTTAACCTGCCTTAAAAAAAACAATTTAATGCCTTAATTTCTCATGTAATCAACTTTTACATCATAAGCTAAGTGTATAGCTTTACTCTTGCTATATGCCATGGTCCCTGACCCAGGGAAATGTATGTATGCTTGTGTGTATGCTGTAGTGATCATTTGCTGATAAAAACCCGACAGGTCAAAATCAATATTAAAACAAATACCTACCATAAATGTTGGAAGCAACATGGGTATAGCTTGATAACATGTTGGCAGTTGCTTTTCCAAGAGCTATGGGGTCAGTAAAAGTTCTTCCCTTGTAAAACTTGGCTAACAATTTCGATGAAGAGTCTTGCATTCCTTTCCCATGCTGTGCTGTCTGTTCTGTCCAATAAATGGAGAACACAGCCCATTGTTAGAGACAGATGGAAGACAAAGAGTGGGAAGTGAAGAGTTCGAGCTTGGGTTCACTCTTGGTCAATCAATCTGAATTAGCCTGAGGTTTCATTACTTAATGCGACACCAACACATTTTGGTGCCTTCTGAGGTATCATTGATGTGTTTAACTGACACAAAGGTAAAATCATTTGAGAGAATTGTTCAAGTGTTTTGTATCTTTATTCTAGATATTATATTAAATATTCTAGAATCATTTAATTCCTTTCATATTTTATTGGATTTGCTCATATATTTTGTAGCTTTGTTACTTAGGTGCATTGATGTTCAATTCTACTTGAAGAATTTGTCATTTTATCATCTGATAAAATACTTAGGAATCCTGGTTGATGTTTTTCCCTGGTGATATAAACATAGCTGCTTTAACTATCTTTCAGTTAACATTTACATGGTGTGCTGGCTGATTTTATGTCAACTTCACACAAATTGGAGTCATTTGAGAGGAGGGAGCTCAATTAAGATAAAGCTCCAGGGGAAAGAGTGTAAGAGCCAGAGGGGATGAAGGGCACCAAGAAAACAGGGCCCTCTAAATCAACAAGATCAGAGCACGGATGAACTCACAAGAGACTGAGGCAGCATGCACAAGTCTGCAAGGGTCTGCACCAGATGGGTCCAAGAGCTGAGAAGAGAGGTGGACACAAGCCCCCATCCCTAACCTAAAAGCAATCTCCAACTGATGACCACTTCCAAATGAAAATTTGGTTTCCTCCAAGGGAGTCTCACTGGGGAAACAAACTACCCTTAAAGGTAGGCTACATGTCCAGCAGTAGATGACCAACAGAAAATGAACTTAATAGCATCTTTGGAGGTTCCTGGGCTCGGTCTCTGTTTCTTGGGCCTTCTCTTAGGCTCTTTCTTCTCCTTTGTCCTATTCTGATGTGTTAGTTATTGTTTTATCATATTATATATTATATGAATTATATTTACTATGTTATATTAATATCCCTTAGAAGTCTGTTTTTAATGAGAGACAGAAAGGGAGTGGATCTAGATGAGAGGGAAGGGGAGGAGGAACTGGGAGGAGTTGAGGGAGGGGAACCATAATCAGGATATATAATGTGAGAAAAAAATCTATTTTCAATGAAAGTACCAAAAATTTAAAAAAAAAGAAAAGAAAAGAAAATGACTCCATAAGATCAGGCTGTAGGCAACCCTATAGGGCATTTTCTTAATTAATGATTGATGGGGGAGTGTAGCTAGAGTTTTCCTGCCTGACCCACAGTCAGGACAAATCTCTCTCACCCGCCAGTCCCACAGCCGCTCAGACCCAACCAAGTAAACACAGAGACTTATATTGCTTACAAACTGTATGGCCGTGGCAGGCTTCTTGCTAACTGTCCTTATATCTTAAATTAATCCATTTCTATAAATCTATACCTTGCCACATGGCTTGTGGCTTACCAGCATCTTCACATGCTGTTTGTCATGGTGGCGGCTGGCAGTGTCTCCTCAGCCTTCCACTTCCCAGAATTCTCTCCTCCTTGTCCCGCCTATACTTCTTCCTGCCTGACCACTGGCCAATCAGTGTTTTATTTTTGTCCAATAAGCAACATGTTTGACATACAAAACATCCCACAGCAGGGGAGGGCTCAGCCCAGTGTAGGTGGATCCACCCCTGGGTGGTGTTCCTGGGTTCGATAAGAAAGTAGGCTGAGCAAGCCATGAAGGGCAAGTCAGTAAGCAGCACCCCTCCATGGCCTCTGCACCAGCTCCTGCCTCCAGGATCTGGCCTGGTTTGAGTTCCTGCCTTGACTTCCCTCAATGATCTGTGACTTGGACTATGCAAGCTAAATCAACCCTTTCCTCCTCAAGTTGTTTTGGTCATGGTGTTTCATCACAGCAATAGTCACCCTGACTAGGACACATGGTATAGTTTTTACTAGTCCTTTAGTTTTAGTTTATCTAGATTTTTAAAACTCAAATTTATTCTATGGAAATAGCATATTATTGAAACTCATTTTTAAATTAAATTTAATCCTCTGTCTTATAAATAGTATTTTGGATTACTTATACATATTCTAATTATCAATATGTTTAGATTTATATCTCTTCAGTTTTGCTCAGTCATTTGTGTATCAAAATCAATTTTGAAAATAATAAATGTGAATTTTAGACTTAGCTGTATTTAATATGCTTCCTATGCATTCTTTTATTTGTGTGTATTCAAGCTCTTCTGGCTATAAGTATTGTTTTGTCTGAAGACCTTCTTTAACATTTCTTTTATAGTTCATCTTGCCATGAATTTTCTTATGTATTTTGATTTGTGCCAGAGATTCTTTATTTCTCCTTTGCTTTGGAAAGATATTTAAACTAGTTATAAAACATTGAGTTGAAAGATTTTTTTTCCCTTTTACTACTTTATATAACTTCCTGTCTTATAGTTTGGTTTTTTGAGTCTATAATACTTAATAATTTTCCTAAGCTCTTAATAATGATCATTTCCCAAGGTGTTTTTTCTGTACCTTGGTTTGTAGATGAAATTCTAAATGGTCTTATTAAATAAGAAACACAGAGCCAAATACAGAGTTAAAAGCTCGAGAGATCTGAGCACTAGCGAAGAGCCAAGACCACCTTGTCTTACCACTTGCTGCCATCCTTCCCCTGAGAGAGAGACCTTCTTCCTGTGTCTTGAGTTTTATTGCTTTCCTGTTCTGCCTTCTCATTGGCTCTAAGCCCAGCCACATGACTTCCTCGTCACTGCCTGTCTATACAAACCTCCTGGTCTCTATGGCTGATACTGGGATTGAAGACTCAAGGGTCACCACGATTGGCTGTGTGCTTGACCACATAGAGACTCTGCCTGCCATGTGATCAGATTAAGAGCGTGGGCTACCACCACCTGACTTCTATTCCTGCCTCACTAATGACATCTGATCTCCAGGCAAACTTTATTTATTAACATACAAATAAAATCACATTTCAGCACAATTAAAGTATCACCACATTGGTTTCTATCCATCTGAATACACCATGATTGTGTGTTTGCCTTTTTTGTTTTCTTGCTCCTCTTGGATCTTCTACCGGCTGTGCATCCAAAGGGTCTACCCAGCACCCTTGCTCCTCTTCAGGAAGAAGACCATTGTCAAGTCAAGTGTTGACTGTTGCTCATCATTTTTTGGTTTTGTTTGGAAACCAGAGTCACTTGTGTAGCCTAGGCTGCTTCTGAAATCATTATGTAGCTGAGGATGACTTTGAATTTCTCATCTTTCTGCCTGTATTTCCCAAATTGCAGGGCTTCATGCATCTCAGGCAGGAACGTTGACAACTAAGTTACATTCCACAGCAATTGTCACTCAATGCTTAGTGTGTTGGGAAAAGAATAGGGAGTTGAGGTACCCTCTGTTGTTTCCAGTCTAAGTCACCAGTGAGCATTGATTTCTTGAGTCCTGGCAAACCTTTCTCATTGATCATGTCTCAATTCCAGTTTAAGATGAGTCCATCAGGATACTTTAATCCTTTGTCAGTAATCAAAGACTTTGTTGTTGGTGTTTCTTCTTATTTATTGTTTTGCCCAGTATCAGTGAGTTTTAATCAGTGTCCTAATAACACCATGTCTTGTTGCTCTTTCTCTAATATAGCGCTTTTGAGTCACAGAAAAGAAGGGGAAAGATGATTCAGGCTTTCCGCAGATGCCTGTATTCCAGGCCTGCCTCACCAGGAACATTTTGCAAGGACTCTTGCTGATATTTCCTGTGATCATTTGATTCTTAGCAAAAACAAAAACTGAAATTGCTGAAATTCCCCCTCCAGAGGTTGCCATATAACCTATACTGGGACTTTATCAATGGATTTAAGCATTAAGCCAATAATTATTTCTTCCCTCTAACAGAATCTATTTCAGGTGATTAGATGTTCACATATCAGTTCTGTCTTCTGTGGTGTCTGTCCATGTCTTTCCACACATTTCAGATCGGTTAGTAGTCATAAGCTTTGTGCTAAGTTCAAGAACAGCCACGGAATTTCAGAGGGTTTGGGGTTGCTGCTGTGGTGGTTGTTGCTATAACAACAGGAATGATGATGCTCTTTATAGCATTCTGCATTCTGAGCAAAAACTGGAAGTCCTAGCATATATAATATTTAACTGGGAATATAGCCAGCTGGAATCAAGACTCCATTTCCTGGTCCCTTGTGACTAGATCTTCCCAATTATATGTACACGGAAGTTGTGCAACTTCCAACAATGTCCTTAAAAGGAACATGGGTGCTTTTCCTTTCCATTTTTTTTTTTCCTTGCCCTGCTGACTCAGCAGCCAAAGAGCGATTTGAAGCTCGTGTCAGCACTTTACAATGTGAAGTCGATCTAAGAACAGGGCGCATGCGCAGAAATAGGGACCTAGAAGAAATGCCACCAACCGCTGTGCTACCTGAGAGTGAAACATTTACTTGGCTATTTTGTGTCATTTGGGATAGTCTCTTTCCCTGTCAATTAAATCTTCATTGATAAACTTATAACATGTTGTGTTGAGCCTTTGGCATCGAGATGAGAACTCTTTGAGGCACCAGGCTGCTAGTTAGCCTTTCCACTATAGTAAGCTTTCTCCTTCCGCACCTAGCTTCAGCACCCAGCCCCTGGCCCAGAGCTTGCAATCAGCGGCATTCTACAAATATTCAATGTTCTAATGTCTACACTTAGCACACAACTAAGACTTTTTCAGACTATAAACTTAAACTGCTATTTTATTTTATTATATTATTTTATATACTGTTTTCTCTATCAGGACCTTGTGATATAGAAAAAGGTACCTTTAAGCTGCCCTTTTGTCAGAACCAATTAAGATGAATTATTTTTCTCTTCTGTTGATACTTTTCACTCTTTTGAGATGTAAAGAGAGTTGAAAAAAGAAAAGCATACATCTCCAGAAGAGAGACAGACAGACAGACAGAGACACAGAGAGTGGAGAAGTCAAGGTCTGAAAACTGGTGACTAAAAATGATACCCTCTCCAAACTGAGTGCCAGCTCCAGGCTGTCACTGCAGACAGCTCTTTCCCCTCTTTGGTTTCTGACTGAAAGTCATGTCTTGGCAGTATTCTTGGAAGAACTATTTCATTTCCTTTCCCAGAAAGACAGCATCTTCCAGTTATTGATGTCACATGCTGGAGAGGATAACACTGAGCGTGGGTCTCCATTCTGTCACTGGGCCACAGAGAAAATGTTAACACTGGAAGCCAACAACGCCTGGGCCACCTCAATTAGACTGTCTATTCTTCACGATGAAAATCTCTGCCATCCATTTCAGTTCCAAATGTCACGCTGCGAAAAATATAATATGTAAGATGTTTTTTACACCTACAACAGCTGTTACTACAAAAACATCAAAAGCCAGTAACTTGAAGGATTTAATTGGAGATAAAGGAGGCTTTATAAAAAAAAATATCCTTTCCCCGTGTAAAAGGCTAAACAAATGCATGCATCTATTCTCTCCGTGTTCTAAGGCTTATCTGCCTCCCTTAGCACATCAGCCCTTGAAGGATAATTGCCCTGCGTCATATGCTAGCCACAGAGAAGGTAAGATTAATAAAGAACATTTGTTATAACTTTGCAGCCAATTTATGTAATGGATTCATAATAAATAACTACACTTAACACGAGCATTCATCAAAACCAACTTGCTCATCAATTTGTTCACCGTGTGTTAAACCAGCCATTTGTACAAATAAGTTGGTTTCTTTCTGTGTCTTCTAGTCTCGCTGTTAAAGTAGAAATTATTGTTAGATATGGTAATTTTTTGGCTTTCATAGTGGCAGTATTGATAGTGATGTATGTTGACTTCTCAGCTGCTGCTACATGATGTATAATTTTGCACAGCATGTTGCTTCAATCTGAAGTAAAAGGAAATTATTGTTTCAAAAATATGAAACTGTTATTGATAGTCTGTTCTTCACTCAGTAACTTGTCACCCCAGGTATACACAGTTCACCCCAAGGGAGACTGTGGGTTTCTATAGACACTCTACTCTTAATTATTCATAGGGAAATGGACATGTGTAGCACAGTAAATGAAATTCACACATCACAAGTATTTTATTTTAGCCATTTCTGTTTGGGTGTGGTGGTGCATGTCCACAACCCCAGTACTCTGGAGACTGACACAGGATTGAGAGTTCAGAGGCAAAGTGAACAACAGAGTGAGAACCTATTTCCAAGGCAAAACAAGGCAAACAAACCCAAATATACACAGAAATTATTTATTACCATATTCCAAAGATTTCACCAGTATTATCCTTCAACTATTATAGGAGTAAGACAGATATTCTTGGTATGTTCTAGGATAGCCTGTTAAATGTTCATGTATATGTATAAGTAAAATGGATTCACAGTATTCTGCTGACACGGAAAAAAAATCTGAAGTCAGCATTATTGTTTATGCTTGCTGAGAATAAACTCTTCTGCAGAGGACCTGCATTTCAGATGTTTGGGGAGTCATGTAGTATCTACATTATGCTCATCCTTTAAAAGATCCATACCTAACTTCAGAAACCTATGAATATGTTACCCACCATGGCAAATGTTCTAGACTATTGTCTTATAATTGTTGTTTCTGACATAGGAAGAATGTTCTCATTTACCCAGAAAGTACTAAGGCAGTCCCTATTATCCTCATAAGAAGGAGACAGGCAGGTCAGTGTTAGAAAAATGAGTATAGCCAGAGAAGTAAGTTGCTGGCCTAGGAACATAGGCAACCTCCAGGAGGCAGAACATACCTAGTGTTGCTGTAACATAATGCTATAGCTTGGCTAATTTGTGAATGACAAAAATTTAGTTTTTTCTATTCATTACACTGAGGAATCCAAGATCAAGATGTCTGTACTTATATCTCATGCTGTCTCTCTGCAACAGACACAGTGTAGAATTGTGTCATTGTGTCCCCACAGAGTAGAAAGTAGAAAAAGCAAGATGACATTCCCTTCAATGCCAGCCCTTTCATGTGGGAGCTACTCCAACTCATTAGGGGACCACCTTTGCCTTCATCAGCCCCTAAAGGCCACAGCTCTTCATAACGTTCTGTTGGAATTAGTGCCCGTGTGAATGTTTGGGTAGAAACCATCATTCTAACCAGGAAGAGGGCTTCCCTAAGGTGTACATCCTGCCACCCATTTGATTAAAGAATTCTGGCATCTCTCTTCTGATACTCTTGATGATCTGTGAACTCCCTTCCTTGTGCCCTTTGATTCTTAGTTTTAGAAAGTATTTATTCCACAGTGCCCATGCCTAAATGTTCAACCATTCATTTCTCAATGAATCTGCTTTGGCAAATGCTTTCCTACATGACTGTGATAGTCATTTTAAAAATGAATACAGCTCATTTTATTCTAACTTGCCATCTGAATCTCACATATTATTTCAGTTTTTGCTTGGCTGACGTCACTCTAGCTCTGATAGAATGATCTTCGGTTTATTCCGTGTATCCTTTGCCAATCTGTCTTATGCATGTTATTTTTATATCCCTAAAAAAGAAAAAGATCCTTAATTTTATGAACCATGCTTATTTGAGACCTTCAAAAACTACAAGCAGTTAATGATAGACAATATTTATTTGTATGTATGGTGTCTCTGTGTGTACATGTTCATATATGTGGGTGCACATGTGTATGTAGGTACCCAGGCATGTATGTACATGTCTGTGGAGTTCAGAGGTTAAATATCATAGACCTTCCTTAGTCATTCTCCAACTTTATTTCCAGGACAGGGTCTCTCTTTGAATCTAGAGCTCACCAATTACACTTCACTCGCTGGCCAGTGAGCCCCAGGGAGCCGCCAGTCTCTCCTTCCCCTGGGCTGGGATTAGAGGCATGTGCAGCTCTGCCCAGCATTTCACATGGGTACGGAGGATCCAAATTCAAGTCCAACCAGCACTCTCCTGACCGAGCCATCCTCCAGCCCCAGGGCTTAGACACCAGCCTTCTCAATCATCCTTCATCCTGATGCTTATATTAAGTATCTGACGTGAATGACATCTTTGGGATTGTATTTCACATAGGTTCTTTTTATTTTGGATTTATGCTAAATACTTTTTTTTTCCTTTTATACCTCAAGATAATGACTCCATTCTATTGAATGATTCCTAATTCTCCCATTACCTCCTATGCACTTTTGAAATGAATGGGCATGCACTGTTATTATGCCCAAGCCTCTCACTGCTGCTGTGCACAGAAATGGTATGTTGATTTCTAGGCCCCTCTTCCAGACAACGGATCCTGAGTCAGATTCCAAGTCCATGAATGGGTGCCTTCAGATTGTGCAGACGTGCAAAAGAGACTGAGAGGGAGATGTGGCTGTGGGCACAGCCATGGAGTTCCATGCTTCTCCTCCAGGCAGAAGGCACAGGCCTTATAATCCATGAGCCTTGGTACTGCACACTATTTACTCTGATTTAGTGTGGTCATTGGCTGTGTGTTCATGAAGGTTATATAGGAGATGAGAGGGTCCTGAAGCACACAGATGGTGCTGAAAAGATCCAACCTGTCCAGACCCCAGCTGCTTAATCAAAGCGATGGAGAATGATTCCTCAGTCTTCCTCAGCTCTCAGACATCTTTCACATCACAGACATTCTTCATGGAACAGTAGCAGTGATTACTAGGGTCACAATGTGAGGTAACAGCAAAAACTGTCACTACCTAGTTTGCTAACTAAAAGTAAATAAGTAGGTGATGAAAATAACAGCAAAGGAATTCCTTTGGACAGCTCTGGAGCTGACATCCTATGTGTCACAAGCGGCAGGAACCCGGTGACCTGTTACCCATGGGGACAGTGTTGCTGAAGTTCAGACTAGAACCTCTTCCCACACCATCAAAGGATGGATATCATGCACCCTTCGATCCCATTGCCCTTTTGCTTTCGGGTTCCGTGGGCCGCCACAAAGAACTCCAAAAGAATATTCATCCCATCCAACCTAGACAAGGGAAGAGCTTACATGGCACAAAAAAGTGGGAGGGGGGCAGACAGCTCAGGAGAAAACTGTTTTGACATTCGGCTTTCTTCTGAGGACAGCCATTAATCCTGCTGTCAGGAGGACCAAAGACACTTCCAGAAGAAGGTGTGAAGAACCAAGCTGGGTGCCCAGCCACAACTGCATGTAAATGCCAGTAAGCCTTCGGAGCCTCCTGCCTCTGCTTCCTCACTCCGCAACAGACCCTGTCAAATCTTTGGTAAAATAAACCCTTTTTCTTTAGACCCAGAAATAAGATGCTTAATCTCTTTGGGAGACAACGAGTCTGCAGGAAAGCTGAGATATTTTTATTTATTGATTTCTGTTTTCATGTTTGAAGGGAATGAGGATTATATAAAGATGAGGTGGGAAGAGGGAGGAAGAGAGAGGGGGAGGGGGAACTGAATCGAATTAATCTTTAAATACCTAATCTATCTAACCATTATGACAAAGAAAAGCAGTACCACAGGGTCATTTCTATAGTTGTGTCTTACCCATTTCTGACAGGCTCACACATTGCTGAACACTCTGGTTATCTCTGCTCAGGGTATCCAGGCTCTGGTAACCGAGATGACCCTTGTGGGATGGGCCGCTCAGGGCAGTCCCCAAGTAGCTTATTTACCATTGCTCAGCAGCATGGTCTATTGCTGTTGCTCTCTACTTCGGTCCAGAAATGAGCCGAGCTGTGTGTTTGGGCCTTGTTAAGCCCTGTCTTTTTCCCTCACATGATTTCCTTATTCATTGACAGTCTGCAGTCTTTCCTCATCCTCAGGAAGCCCCTCCCAGCTTCCATTCCTCTCTGAGACATGCTGACTCCCCTCTATTGATGTCTGAGGCCACATTAAAACAAGGTGGTCCCTCTAGGTGGCAAAAAATGCAGAGGTTGTGAGAAACTTTAAAGTTCTGACTGCTCCACCTGCAAAATACAGGACATTACGCCAATTTAAAATAATATTTACAGCTCAGTTTTCTGTAAAACAAAAAAATAAATAAGCAGTATCCACAATTTAGCTAGTACTTTGATGTGATTAAAATTGAAGTGATATAAGGGACATAATAATTTCTTTATTATCACTATGTACTCAAATAAATAACTTATATAAGTTCAACATTGATAAGAAGCCAGATTTATTTTAATAGAAACAGTATATTTTGCCCCAACAGTAGAAGCCTGAACACACAAGAACAACCTAGATTAACACACACATCAGACTTCATATGTATATTATACCACTCGAGTCTGTCTATGGAAGGTAAAATCAAATAATCATATTCTTTCACTTCCAGCTTGTGTATTTCCAGAATCCAAATTAACTGTGCTTATTTTGTTTGTGTTTAAAGTTTATTTTTAACTGACAACACAAAACCATAATGTTTGCCTCTGTTTGTGGGGTACTAGGTATTATTTTAATACACAAATCCATTATATACCATTTGAACAAGTTGAAACACATCTAGACCCTCAAATACTTTTCATTTACTTACAGTAAAGACACTGAAGTCCTTTCCTCTAGTGTGAGACACAGTGCGGGCTGTTGTCATCCATAATCTCTCTACTGACAGATCACACCATAACTTACTCCTATCCAGTTCTAACGGTGCTCATGAGTCAGCCCCTTCCCACCCTTTCCTTCCTCCTGCTTAAGTTAAGTAGAGAATTCATGAATAGCATGCTCATGTTTATTGAAACGGTGATTTTCGTGAACAAGCGGATGGACGTTTCTGCTCTCACAGACACACTTGGACCTCTACATGCTGTGTTTTGAGACTGTCATTGTTGTAACCCTTGGTGATTTTGTGCTGTAGTCTCTCGGTTCCATGATTATTTTAATCTTGTTCATAAGGCGATTGCGTTCTCTCTTCTGTATAAGCATTAGGAAATAGAGGCTCACTCTGGTCTCCCTATCTATTTCTAGTCCTTACTAAAAGCAATGTGCATCAGAGATCACCTGCTGCCTGTATCTGGGACTCTTGTGTCACAGAGAAAAGCAATGCCACTTTCTAATATAGATAGATAGATAGATAGATAGATAGATAGATAGATAGATAGATGATAGATAGATAGATGATAGATAGTTAGATAGATAGATAGATAGATAGATAGATGATAGATAGATAGATAGATAGATAGATAGATAGATAGATAGATAGACAGATAGATTTACCATATATATTTGCTATATATTTCTACAGTGTGTGTGTGTGTGTGTGTGTGTGTGTGTGTGTGTGTGTGTGTGTGTGGTGTAAATGAGGCTGACGTATTTTGGAAACTGCCTGTCTGAAACCACTGTAGTTTGCCTAATGCATCCAGACAGTCGTGCCAATCTTGTTCTCCTCTAAGCTTGAAGCCCCTCCATGACAAGACAGTGGGTTGCTTTCCTCAGGAATTCAGCAGTGAACCATAGTAGCCCCAAAGTAATGTGACATGGGCACAACATTCATTGCTAAGCTCTGAGGATTCGAGACCTGAAAAGAGCAAGCTTGTATCAACGAGTATCCCTTAATCTGTCCCTGCACATCACAGAGTGACTGAATACACAATCCCACAGAGTGATTCACCTTTCCAACCTAGCAAAGTATACCCAGACTCCTAAGATACCAGCAACAGAAGAGTTTTCACACTGTCCCCATGTGTCCTCCAGCACAGATAGGCCCTCAAGGACCTTGCGTGGTATCTGGTGGTATGCATTCACAACTGAGGTATCCTTTTAGGGTTTACGAGTATGATGTGTTAAAAACAAATTGAAATACTATGCTCCTAAGAGTTTTAAATGCCTCAAATTTGTATCAAATATCATTGCTTTGTTTCTCTGTAGCCTAAGAGCAAAAGGTGTGTTTGTTTCCTTGGAATGATGACTGAATTTATTTTTTAAATCAATTTTAATACATAATAAAGATATTATACATTTAATAAAAACATCGTTTTTTTCTAATGACTTCTAATGATATCAGAAGATAGAGCAATACTGAATCAATCTTCCTGCCAGAAGTAGCTGGTTAGAACTGAGGGATGCTGCCTCATTTAAAGGGGGTTGTTCAGTTTGAATACCTGTGACTCCCATGGCTTCCCCGAGAACAGGGCCAAGTTTCTGCCACCTTAGTCCTTACATGGGCATTGCTGTTTGCCTTGGAGTGAAAAATCTTTTGCTAAACATTTCTTTGCCCCAGCAGAGGAATCCAAGAGGAGAGGTGGAAGAGGAAAGCCAGGCCAGAGTATAATTCCTCCCGGAAGTAGAAAGCACTGGCTATGACTCACCCCTCTACACCACTTGCTCCCCACAGAGGCTTCGCTGTGCAGTTCCAGTTCTAAACCTTGTTGGCTCCGGGGACAGCTGAACCGCTGTCCTGTTGCTCTGCTAAACAAAGATGAAGGCTCTTGCCATTGAGACTGTGTTCTGACTAAAACTGTTACATCTTCCCTCAGAGCGCCGGCTTATGCTTCAAAAGCTCCTTCAGAATGCTACTCTCAATGTTAAAATAAATATTTGTGTGGTAAGAAATCAAAATTAGAGGTAGATTATAGAGTAAGTAATTACTGTTAAGATCACCTGTAATCTAACTGGAGACATTTTTATGAGTCATATTTCTATATAAATAATACAAGAAAGTCCTGGGCAATTTAACAAAACATCATTAGGATTTAGGAAGTTTCCACAACTGGTGACGGCTATAGAGAGGGTGCTGCTCAGTGAGGTGGGAACAGCTCCGGCCAGGGAAGCTGAGTGACAGTTTTCTTAACATGCTTCTGATGACGGGCAACATTGCCAAAGAGGCTTAGTTTGGTTTTCTGTTTTGATTTTGTTTGCTTGTTTTTTGTTTTTGTTTTCTTTCTTATTCTTCCATCTACTAACTTCAGACTCAAAGCCCACACATCTAGAATCCCCAGAGGAAATGACATTTCCCCAAAAACAAGTCAGTGGACCTTGATTGACACCTCACCAAGAGAAAGAGAAATAATTTTCTTTTTTTTTTTTTAGTTTTTTCAGGACAGGGTTTCTCTGTGTAGCTTTGCGCCTTTCCTGGAACTCACTTGGTAGCCCAGGCTGGCCTCGAACTCACAGAGATCCGCCTGCCTCTACCTTCCTTCCGAGTGCTGGGATTAAAGGCGTGCGCCACCACTGCCTGGCGAGAAATAATTTTCTAAAGAAAAAAAAATCAGATATTTAGGACCAGATCAAAAGTGGAAAGATGCTAAACCAGAGCCAACGCCACTTTCTTTTGTTTGTTAGAGTCTAGCAGGAGATTTCGAATGTCTTTACATTCTGCAAAGATGTGATGGAATGAACATGGGATGACTTACTCTGCACTCTGCTACAGTTTGCCTCCCATGGATGGAGGGTGATGTGTTGACAGCTTAAACCCCCTGTAAAATAAATACCCAAGGTCCCCACATAACTGGAAGTATCTCAATCTCAGCATTTCAACTCTGGAGGAAAATTTAAGTAACAAAACCCTCAGAGAGCAGAATTAGAAAAAGTATAACTGTATTTAAGCTGCTATAAGACAGAAGAATAGATCTAAGTGCTAAACATGATTTGAGTTTTCTCTAGCAAGAATAGCCCTCATTATCCACCATTCTCAGCTAGATAAAGTTAATCCATGGTGCCTCAGGGTAGAACTCAACTTTCCCTTCAGCATTTGTTAGAAAAACAAAGGATGCCCTATTCTTATTTTGGTCTCTTCAGCTTCATTTATCCATAGATTTTTCAGGGTG
Source organism: Peromyscus melanophrys (assembly GCA_902168415.1). Classification (NCBI taxonomy): domain Eukaryota; kingdom Metazoa; phylum Chordata; class Mammalia; order Rodentia; family Cricetidae; genus Peromyscus; species Peromyscus melanophrys. The sequence continues at coordinate 60,808 of CABHPR010156932.1, forward strand.
AGACAACGGCATGGCTGAGAGTTACCAAGGACCAGTCAGAGTTCAGGATATTTAGTCAAAATATCACAAAATATGTAGCACTTGTGACACTGTAGACATGCTGCAAAGATTCATGGGAAGAAGAGGGATTATTTATGCCAGAGGGAAGAATCACAATAGGAACATGTGGGAATCTGAGTTGAAGAATTCAGAACTGAGGTGAATTTAGTCTTTGTTTGTTAATCTAATCCAACAGCCTTTGAAATCCAGCAGGCTGAAAATGGTCAGTAGGCAGTGTGGACCTGTCAGCAAGCTCTCTGAAATTACTTCATTTAACAGGGAAAGACGTGGAGTGTGGACGGGGAAGTGTGGAAGGAAGGCATTATTTGAGCAAGACCTGGCTGTAGTGTTTGCAAGTCTTCTAAGTGGGGGAACAGAAAAGGCAAAGAAGAATTAGTTAAAACGTTTAACAGCGAATTGTGTTAAGGGTTAGGATTATTTTGTAGCTTATTTATATTTTTTAACCATTCGGAAAAAGCAAATTAAAACTACTTGGAAGCTTTAGCTTAGCCTAGTCAAAATGGTTAAGATCAAAAAGAAAAAAAATTACAGTAAATGCTGGCATGGAAGTGGCAGAAGAGAAACACTTATTCACTGCTGGTGGGAGTACAAAGTGGTGTAGTCACTATGGAAACCAGTGTGGAGGCTCTCTCCTAGAATTCGATCTACCACATGATCCAGCTATACCACCCAAATGTCTCTATAGCCTAATATATAAATACTCGATCATCTCTACTCTATTTATGATAGCCAGGAAGTGGAAACAGCCCAGATGTCCATCAGCTGATAAATGGGTGATGAAAATGTGTATATCTATCTACACAATGAAGATAGAATGCAGTAGATTCTGGTGGTGTCGAACTCAGGTCGTCAAGCATGGCAGCAAGTGCCTTTCCCCACTGAGCCATCTCACTCACCCTACAGTACATTTATTATGACACTATTCACAACAGCCAAACCGTAAAATCAGCCTATATGTCTATCAATACAGGAATGGATAAAGAAACTATGGTGTGTGTACACAGCAAAGTTTTATTCAAGCATAAAGAAGAACAAAATTCTATTATTTGTGGAAAAAAATGGATGGAACTAGAGATCATCATGTTA
>CABHPR010156933.1:0-16403 GCA_902168415.1 Peromyscus melanophrys
TTAAGAGCATATGCTGCTCCTGCACAGGACTGGCATTCAGTTGTCAGAACCCACTCTAACTCACAACCAAAAGTGACTTATGTCTCTACAGGCAGCTGCACTCACATACATAAGCACACATGAACAAACACATCATTAAAAACAAGAAAAATAAATCTTAAAAAAATAGATATGTTTGGAAAAGAAGAGGTGTGCAAAAGGATTGAAAATAAAAATACTTCACTCCTCTTTTCTACAAAATTATTCAATTGCCCGACTTTAGCTTATTCGTCAGATAATTCTACCCAATGTGTTGATACCAGGGAAGTAGAGGGAACAGTTGTTCTGCTAGCCAATTTTCAGTGCTCCGTGTTGGTGGAGAGATTTGGAATGCCTTTGTCAAAAAGATATTACAGGAAGTCCTCTGCACCATACTTAAAAGGAAGCAAAAGCATCCACAGTTTGTTGCCTTGTTCTCTTTCATCTGTCTTGTAGTTTCCCAACCGAAGGTAGAAAGCACACTCTAGTTTTCACACCATTTAATACACCCACATTCCTTTTCCTCTGCGACAGTCTGGATAAAAAGTGCTTGGCCCCATACAGAGTCCTGTGTTGGGAGCTGGGTCCCTAGCTGCTGCCATTCTTGTGGAAGACTCCGGAAACTTTATGAAGTGAGACTTGCCTGGAAACAGTAGGGTATTGCTGCTGGTGGGTCTTGAGAGTATCTTGTCCTGAGCCATGCTGTCTGGCTGCCTGCTGTCATAATGCTCTTCCTTACAACACGTTCAGAACGCACAATGCCAAGTGAAGATGTGCCAGCCCTCTGAGACTGTGAGCCAAAATGGCTGCCATTGTTTGAGGAGCACAAGTTTCCATTATTTATAAAGGAATGAACAGGAGACCAGTTGTTCTTCTGTTCAGGTTCTCATCAAAGCGCCACACAATTGTTCATTGCAGGCAGAAAAAAAAAATCATTCAAATTTGTTTTGAGAGTATCCTAGCCACCTTCTGTGGTCAGATCTCAGAAGACTGTGACAAAGGAAAGAATCTATCATTCTCATATGTGACTGACTTTGAACTGAGGATAAAGGAAACAGTGGGCTATATGTTAGGACTTTGTAGGCTTGAAGAGACAGTGCTCTTGATGGGGTTATGAAGAACTCTATTTTTAAAATGAAGTTTTATGTGTTGTCTGAATTCCATCCTGGGAACAAAGAAGCACCACAATTCTGATCTGCTAAGTGGAAAGTGCTGTGAAAATATTACCCTCCCCTCATATAGTTAGTAAAAATAGAGAGCAATTTCATCTTTCACTTCTCAGAACGCTTGTAAGTTTCTTTTATTAGAAATCACCTAAGCAACTCAGATTAACCTAAAAATATTCTTTAAGAAGCAACTTTCTGCCTTCAATAATCATATTTTATCTTATTCATTATCAAAAGATAGAACCTACAGTGACTTTTCCTACTGATCTGTTCTCTGAGTGTTCTGTACATGCTTGTACTCCACTTACACCGATGCCTCTCTACCGTCTCAACCTCCTCCCATACCAGTGCCTCCCTCTTCTCAACAAGCCCTCTTCCCACCTCCATCTCTTTTTGTCTTTTGTTGTTATTGTTTTGTTTTGTTTGTGAACCATGGGTCTAACCAGGACCACTCTTGTGGGCACCGTGTGATGCTGTCCCCTGGAGCACCAGGGAATCCATGGTTGTTTTGACTACAATTCTCACTTGGGCCATGGATTTTAGGGATCTTGGCTTTGATCTCCACCTGCATATGAAGTCTTGGTAAGTTTTACCCAACTGAAATATCCACATTGATAAGTTTATCTTCTCTTTTTATATTTTGTTCAAATAATGGAAAGGTTCTAAAAAATTTAAATTTTAGAGAAATTAAAAATATTCATCCCATTCTTTCATCTCTGAAATAATTTATAAAAATCAGTCATATCACAGTGGACAGTACCATAATATATGGTCTAAACACAGGTTCTGAGCATCTATGAAATTTGTGCCTGTAGCATTCAATTACTCTTCATTCTTCTTTGAAATGGAGACTTCCTCGTGTGGTTTTTACTTAAAAGATGAACTTAGAGTGTATCTCAGTTGATGTGGAGGTCATCTAGCATGCAGGAAGCTTTGAGTTTAACCTTAAGTACCATAAATCAGGTGTGCTGGAGCCACCAAACAGGAGGATCAGAAGTTCAAGATCACCTGTTGTTGTACAGTTAGTTCTAGGCCACCTGGGCTACATGAAACCCCATCTCAAAAAAAAAAAAAGCCATAAAATGAACATTTATCCAGCTGAACTTGACAAAATTAGAGTTTCTGATGTGCACATTGCTCTGTCTCTTCCAGTGTACAAAGTACTAATATCTGTAGCTACGTGTTCTAACTTGCGGTTTTCATTGCACTCCATAATCTTGACTTACCTACCCAATCTCTTACTATAAAAATACCCGTGCTCACAATCAGGTGTGGGCTTAGTATTTTTATTCCAGTGTAGGTGATACATTTATGTTCGTTCAATCTGTTTATCTCAGAAAACTGGTGCAAGGACTGGAAGATTATTTTCTGAGTTCAGCCTAAGGCCACCTGACCCATGCACAAGCATTCGGTGCATGCTTCTGACAACTGGTGACACAGGATTATGCCACCACTGTTGACACTGTGTTCTAACATGTGCAATGTAGAGCATGGCCACAAAGCAGTTCTGAAAGAGAGGAGCAGTCTTAAATCCTGCGTATCTGGTCTTTCAAATACTTGGCAGCCAGACATCCGAAACACCACGCTGGAACAGCAGAGGCAGCCTGGCTTGATATGCAAGCACTGTACACTGTTTTCTGACACAGTAAGCTTGACTTTTTTCCCTGCTAAAAGTGATTTAGCGAGTTGTCCTCTGGGAAATCCTTGCAGAGCAGTGTCCTGGAATCTGAAGTCAGCTTCTGTTGCCACTGAAAAGCATCAAGAAATGTTTCCTGTGGTTCCAAATGCATGCAGAGCAACGCACAAGGGTGCACCTAGGTTACTGACAGATGCTTTCTTGTTTAATCAAAGAGCTAAAATGCTTTACTAGATACCGATCCTCCCAAGAACAATCTTCCTAGAAGAAGAAAGGGGGATATGATATGGAAATATAGGATACAGATATGATAGGCTAAAAGGATGAATTGTTGAACCTACTTTTAAAGAGCAACTTGTTTAAAATGTTTTACATTAGTATAGATTTTAGTTTATTGATACAAATTTAAAGTTAATTTTGTTATACTGTATATAGATTTCTATTATCATTTAAGGTATTATGTTTATGTAACTCATTTAAATTATAATGGATAATTAAGAAATACAGATCAATAATTTCTCTTCTATGATAGTCAAACTTACAGTCACGTTGAGTTTTCTAGACATACATAGATATAATTCAATTAGATATACATAGATACAATTCAATTAGATAGGTGATCTTCAAACACTTCAAAGACCTACAGAATATGGCATTTAAAATGTTTTAAAAACTTAGACTTTCTGGACAGTGAGACAGGCCTGTTCCTGGCAGTACCAATTTACCTCAAAGAGAAAGATGAGCATCAAAGACACTCCATATGGAGTTTATCTTCTTCTTGGCAAAACTGGCCATTTGGGCAAGAAACTGTTCTTGCCTGGACTGCTTGACAAAACGTTGTATCGACTGGACATGCAGGACCCACAGGAAGGTGACCACTGAACTTTGCAAGGCAAAATGGTCCTTCAGGTTCCTGCTTTGCAGAGGAGACTGCTGGACATTCTACAGGACACAGAGAAAAATGACTGAGAGACTCTAGGCCTATAGGCTGAAGAATGGATGCCCCAACATTGCAGAAGAACTTTAGGTGACTGTCCAGGCAGCCAACTGTCTCTGTCATTCTAGATTTTTGGAAGTTGCTTACAATGCACTTCCTGTTTACTTAGGTAATATTATATCTTTCTGAGGTCTTTGATGTAGTTGAAGACTAGATAGTTATAATTTTCTTTGGTTATGATAAAAGATAAATTAGGTATGAAACTTTAGACTCACAAATATAGGATAGATAAAAATATTTTCTTTAATTTTATAAAATACAAATAGACTAGATATTATAACTGTAATTCTTGCTTGATACATGTAATTTTCCTAGGTTAAAGTTAAAATCTTCCTTTTGTTTAGAAAGAAAAGGGGAAGTGATGGGTAATGTCTTTTTGTATGCTGTGAAAATATGTTGCTCTGGTTGGTTGATAAATAAAGCTGTTTGGCCAATGGTGAGGCAGAATAGGGTTAGGTGGGACATTCTAACTAGAGAGGAGGAAGGAGAAAGGCAGAACAGAGGAGATGCTGCCAGCTGCCACAATGAGAAGCAAGATGTAAAGATACATGTAAGCCATGAGCCACGTGACACAGTGTGAATTTATAGAAGTGGGTTAATTTAAGATATAAGATGTAGCTAGCAAGAAGCCTGAGCCAGTAGGCCACACAGTTCTTAATTAATATAAGCCTCTGTGTGTTCATTTGGGTCTGAGCGGCTGCATGACTGTGAGGCCGTGGGAGCTGGGTGGGCACAGGAAAACTTTCAGCTACACCTGGTCGTCTTCTGAAGATGATCACAGCTGCTCCAATTCAAGATGGCAATGGTCATCATGGAGGAAATAGCTATGTGAAAGTGCCTTACCATTCCAGCTGGTACAACAAAATACACCAAGGGGAGCCATGAAACTGGGCATTATTATGTAAGATAGTTTATTAATTGAACTCTCTTTTAAATATTATGATCTGTAGGTTCTTGTTGATGCTGGGCCAGCTATGGGTACCTCAGCTTGTATGTCATGGAGGTAGTCATGAACCAAGTCAGTATGACTTTGGAAATACACACCAAATCATAAACCAGTCCCTGTAGTTTCCATTTGTATCTCTGAGGCTGCTTTGAACACAGCCTTCAGAATCTTGAGCAGCCCAGGATAAAGTGGGTGGGAGGACTGGAGCCACTCCACTTGTGCTCAGGGATTGAGTGTACTGCCATACTACAGACACTGCTGGACACTCCCAAAAGAGCAAAAGTTCCTCTCTGTTCCCTAAGTTTGACATTTCAGAGATTCTTGCTGGTTGTTTCTGTCTATATAAAAGGGCAGGTCCAGCCCAGGGCAGGTGTGAGATGCAGAACAGATCTCTGCTTCTCTTCTCTACCAACCCTCTTCAACATATGGTGTGTGGGTGGAATTAGGTTAAAAAGAACATCCTTGGAAGAGAACGAAATTATCACCAAAGGAAGTATGCTGTAGAATAAAGAACAGAGGGCGGATTGATGCAGAAGGTGTTGGAGCACTGATTGTATACCCAGAGATTCTGCCACTGACCATCTGCCTATTATTTTTCAAAAGTTTTTACATGGACTATTAAGTTTCAGGCTCAGTAGGGAAGAGGGCAGGACGGGGGTATATGTTGCTAATTGTCAGCTGTGAGCCAGACAGCAGAATACATGATTTTCGGGGTTTTTCACATCACAATGTGATGTGGTTCAAGCTGCGTACAGCTTAGGTCTGCTGTGGACAATCAAATGATAAGATCTGTGAGGGCAGGTGCTAAGCTAGCACAAACCACAGGGGCAATTCCAGATGCAGAACCAGGACCATATCTCACCATGAGAAGATGAAGGTCTTGGATTATCATAGATGTTTCTGTTCTATGGCACTGGCTGTAGATACGAGTTTGATATAGCAGGACAAGCCATCTCCATCAGGAGTATCTTCCATTAGAGACTGTCACTATGAAAATGGGAGCTACAATGAGCAGAAAAAGTAGGAGGACCATCCAAGCTTTCCTAGGAACCTGCAGCATATTTATATAAACTTTATACAGGAAAAGCCAAACTTTTCAAGTAGCCATAAGTGTGCTTGAGTGGATGACCTGCTGAAAGCTAGTATCCCCCAGAAATCCTGCTTTGGAGTTGAGCTCTGGTTGGACAACTCCCACATCCAGGCTCTGGTACAGCTGGCTCCTCTGCTTCCTGTTCTCTGCTGCCTGCCTCTCTGAGTCATACCCCTTACATTTCTGAAGTACAGCCAGACCTCCTAATGACCTCCATTCATTGATTCACTCAATGTCATATACCCTTAGCAGATGTACTAATTAAAAAGGAAAAAACAGTAGCATAACACACGACATTTAATGAATTGTATAAAAAAAATCTATGCGTGGGCTTACTTTGTAAAATGGAACAGGAATTCATTATTTTTATTCTGTGTTTACATTCCTATCCAAACAATTAAAATGAGAAGGATTTTTTAAAGCTTTAAACAGTTTTTTTTTAATGCTAGAGGAAAAGTGTTAGCCAGCCTATATTAACATGAAAAGACTTTTTATTACTAAATAAAAATAAGTTCACATAAACCCAGGGACAGCTTTGGTGCTGTGTATAGCTAAACTCAGCTGTCATGATTTTTCAGGTTTAGGGCAACAAATCAAAACTGGATTTTCCATATAGTCAAAAGTAAACAAAGAAATAACCACTCTTCTGTTGCTCTTTTGAACATCCCATTAGGTGATGAACTAGCTCTCTACTTAAGAAATGTTTATGATCTAAAAAGGCTTTCATAATTTTAAATTATGCTTTAAAATAATTGCATTAAAACATGTACTTTTAGAGTTGTGAATTATTCTTCTTTGATATATTTGTACCCTGCTCTGATCTTCATACAGAATCTAATATTAACAAGAGAGAAAAATATCTATAATACTATGATTGCTACTGATGACTTTTCTTCCTTCCCTTGCAAAGGACGTGTGTGTGTGTGTGTGTGTGTGTGTGTGTGTGTGTGTGTGTGTGTGTGTGTGAGAGAGAGAGAGAGAGAGAGAGAGAGAGAGAGAGAGAGAGAGAGAGAGAGAGAGAGAGAGAAAACTTTCTATGGTACATGCCAAATCATACAAAGAGTACCTCCTTTTCAGACCTGAACTGTACTCTTTTATGAAAATTATCTAATTTTTTTAGTTTGGGGTGCTTGTGCTGAGGTCCTTGTGTAGACCTGTAGAAGTTGGCTTTCTCCATCTACCATGTGGGTCCCAGGGAGGGACTTTAGGATGTCATGCTTGTCAACACTGTGGATCATCTCACTGGCCCTGCCTTTGCTTCTCTTGGTGTGCTCTTGTTTTTATTTGTTCATTTTTTGTGGGCCCCAGTATTTTCCGTACATGAAGTGGTAGAGGGTAACCAGTTGGGGGTTGAAGTATGACTAGACTTCAGAGAAGGGCAAGCTGTGCTCAGAAGGGAGAACTTATCCATATGTGTCTTCTGAAGACTTTCTTGCAACCATTCTGTCTTACTGCACCAATACTTTATAATCTGAGAAAGTCATACCATACATTCATCAGCTCCTATTTGGTTACTTTGGGAGCATTTTTCCAACTTGGGCATATTTCTGAGCTGGCATCTCCAGCAAAAAGTAGCTCTTCTATCTTCCCTCACAAGGTAGCCCTTCTTTCCCAGTCTAATACCTTCCAGTTTAGTCTTGCACATTCTTCAACAACCCCTCCATTTATGAGACAGATGCCTCAAATCTCATATTTTCTTCTGTACTATATTATAGAAAACAAAGACTGTACTGTGCCACATTTGGTTTTATGTCTCTTACAATGATTCTTTTCAGAATGCATTGTGTTGTTTAATCAAGTCTAAATTTACTATAATAGGAGAAAATCACAGGAAACCCATCATGTTCAGAATCTTTTCAAGCAACCCATTTTATCACCATCACTCTTTACACTGGGTGTGCCCTTCCTCACAGCTTCCATCAGAACTTTCCAGGCACCAATGCAAACATTGCAAGTGCTATCCCGTTACATCACCCAACCTCTAGTTTCTCACTTTGGCAAAATACCACCCTTGTGATGTTACAAAGATGTAACACTGAAGCCCCAATAAATGTGACATTAACTGTTCCTCGATATAAACAGGCAAAAATAGCATGTTCAAAAGCACCTACATGAAACAGATACTTTGTGGGAGAAAATGTGAAAATTAGATATGGAGAATACTTGAGATAAAATTCACAACAATTAAATGTGAGATGGTACAGAAGCATCAGCTCACACTGAACAAAGAACAACGCATTTTATTTATCAGAAAGAAAAGAATTCATTCTCTATTAGAATTATAGGCTATGGCCCAAGGAGGATGGGCCCACCCTTTCCAAGGGTGGGGGATGTGCTGGGGTTGGATATTTGGGCAGAATTCAGGGATTGATGACATGCAAGAAACACCCAACTACACTTCCCAACAGATGTGGATTGTTCCCTATTCAGCTGGCCGAGGGACTCTCTTTTACTTCTTGGGGAATTAAGGAGAATTACAAATCAGACATTGTGTTCACAGCCAGCTCAAGAGGGAAAAACAACGTGTGTCTGTGCTAGAATAGGAAATGTGACTATCACCACCCAAATCCTTCTCTGATTTGTCTAGCATTCCTACCCACTCTGGAAGACAAGGAAGGGTTTCAGAGTTTTTGTGCTGAGAATGTACATATACATACACAAACACAAACAGACATTCATGTGCAAATACATGCATGTACACATACAGGCAAATACAAAACACATAAGCATATACAAAATCATGTCATGACATGTATGTCATCTCTTATGAAAAATAAACATTGAATTTATGCTTTCAAAGAATTTGTTACAGTTTTTAAACTAAATGTATCTCATCTGATATATCAAAACCTGAAATTGTGACTGGAGAGATGAATCAGAGGTTCAGAGTGATTGCTGCTCTTCCAGAGGATCAGAGTTCATTTCCCAACACTCATATCAAGCAGCTCACAACTGCCTGTAATCAAGCTCCAAGGGATCTGACATTCTCCTCTGGCCTCTCCAGGTACATGCACACAGAGGCATGACACGGAGGCACATATATACATACAAACAAACAAAAAATAAAATATTTAAAAGCATGCAATTACATATTACTATTTTTGTATGATGTTTTGAGACTTGCATAAGTATCTCTCAGACACACACACACACACACATACACACACACACAGAGAGAGAGAGAGAGAGAGAGAGAGAGAGAGAGAGAGAGAGAGAAATAAAGAAAGGACAGTGTATGCTGTTTTAAACCAAAAAAGCATCGTGTGTTGCATTCATAATTCTCAAATACTTTGTTGTCACCAATTTTTAAAATTGAATGTATTTCAGTGAGTATATAGAGACATAAAATTATATATATATATATATATATACATATATATGTATGAATGTATGTCACTCTCATATGATGCTTAGAGACAGGTATACATTGTGTTAATTCTATTTATATAATGAAAAAATGAAAGAAGAAGAAACAGATGCCTGCCTCCTTCTGTGGATGCCTGGAGAAGTGAAAGAACAGACCAGTCTCCAAATCCAGTAAAGTGTGGACGTCTATTTTCATTACAGAGCAGTTAAGAGCATGGTGGGAACATGGACTTATTATGTCATGTGCATAGAAACAGCTCCTGTTTCTTCTTCAGTTTCTTCCAGGACTAGGAATCGGGTTCCATGGCCAAGATGTAAGAGATGCTGACAAACTGTTTCTCTTATGTGGGGACATTTCGGTAGCTGCAGATTGAGTGAGGCTAAGAAGAAATGGGTATCACAAAGATGAAATAAAAACAATATTTGGTGAACAGAAGGAGAAGGGGAACTAGCCTTTTCATGATCTCTCTCTTTTCTATCCCCTTCTTCGTTCTCTCTCAAACCTGGAAACGTCCTGGTTCAGCCTCCAAAGGCATCCTGTAAACATTGAGGGGACAAAAGAAAAGCTCACTGAGCTCTCTTACCTCTGCATCTGCATCATCTGATCCATGAGCTTTTTCCTGCTAAGCCTCTGGACGAGATGGCTGTCCAGATCCGACGTTCTTTTGGAACTGATGTTGGTAGCAGTATCTGGATACTTTTCAGATGAAGTGAAAAGAAATGGTTCTGAAAAGGCATGAACCCCATTCCCTCACATGTGTCTCTAAAGCTTTGCAAAGCTTATAACGCTCATCAAATTATGCATAAATAAGTTTCTGGTATACAAAACTCACTGTTTGCTCAAACTGAGTTACACAGAAAATGTAGTGAATATTTTCCCACCTAGAATATTTGGCTGTAAGACACCATAAATGGAAGTCATTCAGTCAGAGCTCATGTCCAAAACTAACTAAGTCTGATTATTTGTGACATCTAACATGGCTCTGCCTCAGATGACAGGAAGTAAATAGTAACTGACAAATTGGATATATTTTAAATTTTCTTGGAAAATTCATCTCATTTTCTAATGTGTTATGTAAAGATACATATAAAATTTCTGAAAAAAATCATAGCTGTGTCTAAACCATCACAAGGAAAATCTACCTTTTTATTCAGGATTTTCTTATAAAGCATCATAACTAGATGGTGCCTCAGGGGGCAGATTATCAAGTTCTTCCTTTCAGGCCAGACCACTTTTGTGATTTATTTTGACCACCCTCATGCTAAGTTTTCCAAAAATAAATAAATAAATAAGATTTGTGTTGCAAGATTTATTCACTTATGTTAACCACCAAGTAAAATCTGTTCATGTCTTCACATAGTCCCCAAAACTTGGCCATGGATACCCAGACCCATTAGGGATCAACTCCCATGGTCACATGAGAAACATCTAACAGACTTACATAATTATGCCCTCCTCTCTCTCTCTCTCTCTCTCTCTCTCTCTCTCTCTCTCTCTCTCTCTGTGTGTGTGTGTGTGTGTGTGTGTGTGTGTGTGTGTGTGTGTGTGTTCTTCCTCAGGCACTATCTACCTTGCTTCCTGTAACAGGGTCTCTCATCGGACTAGATCTCAGCAGCTGGGCTAGACAGTCTGGCTAGAGGCCCAAGGATCACCAGCACAAAGGGTATAAACATGAGCCATCATGCCCAGCTTCCTCCACAGGTGTTGGAGGTGGAACTCAGAAGTCCCATGCTTGTGCAGCAAGCAAGCACTTTAGTAACTGATCTCTCTCCCCTGCACCCCTTTCTACCATTTTTTAGAAGCAATTTTCTCTTTCTCTTTCTTCTTTTAACCAGCACAGGCTGTTACTACTGTCAACAGAAAAAAGCCAGGGAAGGTTATGTCTCTTGTATTAGTTACTTTTCTCACTGGGGAGACAAACTACCTAACTGAGGGCATGGCAGGAGTCAAAGGTGGTGTCACATTATATCTGTAATCGGGGACTCAATGCTGGAATGTGTGCACTCAGCTAGCTCTGCCCTTTATGTACAGCCTGAGAATAGCTCAGGGAGTGGTGCACCCCCATTCAGGTTGGGTCTTCCCACCTCAGCTAACCTACTTTAGACAATCCCTCACAGACACACCAGAACTTGTTTCTTCAGTGACTCTAAATCCTGCCAAGTTGACAATAAATATACACCATTACATTATTTTTCCAAAAACACTGGAATTTAGGAAATATTTTTCTAAGTATTTCTGTTTTTAATAATAAACTGTATTATTAAAAATCTGCAAATAAGCTGGGCATGGTATGGTGGCACACACCTTAATCCCAGCACTAGGGAGGCAGAGGCAGGTGGATCTCTGAGTTTGAAGCCAGTCTGGGCTACAAAGTGAGTTACAGGACAGCCAGAGCTACTACACAGAGAGACCCTGTCTCAGGGAAAACAAATCCGCAAATAAATAAAAACATCACACACCAAATTTACCAGATCTAAAGCCTACACAACTTAAAGTGAATTTATACACACTTAGAACTGCCATTTGAGACAGAAGCTCTAGAGTTTGTGGTAAATTTTACACTTTCAGAATAGAATGGATTTTATGCACTTATCCCCCTCCCAAACCAGAAAAATCCATGATAGAATTAGAACAAGATAAACAATTAGATTTATATCCTCTTTCATAACTGTGTCCATTACCTGCATTCTGTACTTCCTCTTAGCTTTTCTGTGTGGTAGCCTTATATTTAGAATTTCTATTCTAAAACTTATAACTGCTATTTCTGAGAGGATTTCTGTTTGGTGCCATATGTTAGTTATGCATAAAGCAGTAAGGAGGTGTGACTCAGGTGGAGGTGACTCAGATGTGGTGACTCACCTGTTGGGATACATAATGTAAAATTGCCAGTTGACAGAGAAAGGACAGAATTAGGTAACACTAATTTGTTTCACTTCGTATGCTAAGAAAAAGGATCTCTAAACTTAAAACATAATAAGCCTGAGAAAGCATTTGCATCTACAGAGAAGGAGCCCCATTGCTCTGAGTCAATCAGACCATTTTGCTGAGTGTTGCACTATATTGTATATTCCATCAAGAGCCATGTGTGATCATGCCTGTTCAATAAGGAGGGGTGGAGAAATCAGATAGATAACAGATGGGAAAATCTTAGCTCAATCGCAAAACCATTAATTCTAGGAATTATATGCTGCTGAACTCGATTACAAAGTTCTACAATAGAACCATTAACACATGATCCAGAAGCAGGGAACAAATAAACTAACAATTATCTGAGAATAAATCGAAAGGAACTGGGTTTGTTTGTTCAATCTGAATTATACGTTGGAAAAATACTTCATAGGTAAACCAAGACTCTCACAATACATGGGTTTCCTATCATGTTCTTTTGAACAATGCAGACAAAAATGTGATTTGGATAGCAATGCTGGGAGAGACATTGTTTATTAATTGAACTATTGTCTACTTGCAACTCGGAAAGAAAATTCCAAATCCTGATCGACAATGCCCTTTGTGGTATTTCCAATCCACTTATCTCTTGTTCACCCAGTTTCCTTCAAACAGGTACCCTTCAATTCTTAACCAGGCCATGCTCATGACTTCTGCCTACACTTACTGTTCCCTTCTGTCTGGAATACTGTTCTCCCAGCCCTTTGGATAGTTAGATCCCTCCTGACTTGAAGACACCAGTTTAAATGCCACCCACTCGACAGTATCTCTAGATCATGGACCCATCTGCCCAACCCATTTACTAGCCTCTCCTTCTGCTCTTTTCCTCCCATGTTCTGACAACGTTTCATCTCTTCCATCAGCTTCATAAAGGGTAAGGTCCTATGCAAATATACCAAACAAGTATTCCCCAGACCAAGAGTCTGACACATAGTAGGCTGTCTTGTATACTTTAACAAATGAATGAATAATTAATTGGTGCCACTGTAAGCAATATTATCATTCATTTTACCTTTTAAAATATGATGGTTTTTTTTTCATCGATGTTTTGTGTGGAGATACAGAAGACCTAGTATTCTGAGAGACTCCAATTTCTCCCATTTTGGGTAAACCTATTCCATGATGGAAAAAATTAAAGTGCCTTGTTAGGTGAAAAGCCAAACTATTACAATAAGATGCCATAAAACAAGGAGCCATGGAACACTCTACACTTGGATTTGAAGGGATATTCTCTGCTATCAGGGATGGAGAGACTTTATTATCATCAAGACCTGTAAAACAGTACTGAGGTTTTAGCTTATCATAGCCTTAGGATGAGCCAATAGTGTAATGTGGCATTATAAAGTACCAGGATCTTAAATCAAATGATGGCATAGCCAGACCGAGTGTCTTAGGGTTTCTACCGATATGAAGAGACATCATGATCAACTCTTATAAGGAAAACATTTAATTGGGTGGCTTGCTTACAGTTTCAGATGTTCAATCTATTGTCATCATGGCAGGGAGCATGGCAGCATGCCGGCAGACCCCGTGTTGAAGAAACAACTGAGAGTCCTATATCTTGCAGGCAACAGGAAGTCGACTGACTCACTGGGCAGTATTTTGAGCATAGGAAACCTCAAAGTCAGCCCCCACAGTGACACACTTCCTCTAACAGGGTCAGACCCACTCCAACAAAGCCACACCTCCTAATATGAGCATATGGGGACCAATTATATTAAAAATACTATACAAAATCTGGTATTTGTTCACTCATAGGCATAAGTATTTAAAAATAGATGTGGCTCAGTTAGTAGAGTGCTTGTCTTGACTAGCATGCATGAAGCCCTTAGTTTAATCCCTAGCACTGCATAGAAAGTTCAAGATCAGCCTATATTCTCTGAGACCCCATCCCCTGCAAAAGTACACCATAGAGAAAGAATAATAAGTTAGGGAATCACAGAAAAATCTTCTCATAATGAAAAAATTAAAAATTTTACAAATAAAGGCAATGAGAAGGAAGGATTTTCTCATAGCTCTGTGTCATCCTGATCATTCCATGGAAATCTGACTTGCTTGTTAATGAATATCAATACCAACTATATGGTTAGAAGTTAGGACCCAAGCAAGGGAATGCTCATAAACACAAGCTGATTGATTAAGGATTGATTATATCATCATAGTTGGGCCCTATTCTTCCCCAAGCTTACCATTGCAAATCATTTTCATTAAATACTATACTGTTGGTTGACTTTTTAATACACATGATAGGAGAATTATGAGAGGAAGCACCTTAACATGTGTGGGTGGCTGACAGAAATGTAAAGAAAAGGCCACTCAGCCAGGAGCTGAATATCAGTCAATGGACTGGTAAGATCCATACAAATGAACAAAATGGCCCTCTGTAACAGTCATGCAGGAGCTTATGTCTAAATCTGCATCTTAAGAAGCTAGAATTTAATGGAGGTAAACCCGATTTGGAAGGTGTTTATAGCTTAAAAGCAGGGACATAAATGTGTTCAGTTTAAAGCAAGTATAGAAATAAGAAGGACACAGTCAACTTGAAAAGCAGACAGGGGCTGGGGAGATGTTTCTCTGAGAGAAGAGCTGGCTGTGTAAGCCTGAGAACTTTATTCCTCATACACCCAGTCCAACATGTTGAGCTATAACTGTGAGGAGCAAAGAGTCATGTTCATAAGTAGCAATCCTGTGAACTTCATGATTATATCTTTCTTTTTGATAATTATTCATTTCTCCCTATCAATTAAAGTTTTTGAAATTTAACGTGAGAAACAGAACAAGACAAAGAGAAAGGAGTAATGCCACTTGGCTTTGAGGTCTTTGGTGGGTGAACTGAAATCCTTATCTACCTGGTGACTTCAGGCCCAGCATCCAGAGTCGTCCCTAGGCTCAAGGAGATCGGCAGCCAACCTGCAAGCCAAGAGACACACAAGAGAAAGCAGCAGAGCTTTGTGTTTCACACAAGATACTCCAACAAGTTAGCACCAGACACAGGAATATGTGTGTGACACCTGACAAAGTCCAGAGCTCTTACGTTTCCAAACAAACAAGCATGTGTCACTTTCTATGTTTCAGAATCCTACAACATCCAGCAGAGCTTAGAAGCATGATTCTGTATCATGAACAAAGTCTATGAACTCAATGTAAGATAGGAACAAAGCATTGTTAGTCCTACAAAAGTGAAAGGAATCAAGAATGCCCCCCAAAGTCTACTGAAACCAAATCAGAATGATGGTTTTGTTTGTTCTCAGCTGTTCACTTACTTTTGACAAGGGCCATTTGGAAAATACCAGAGTCCTCTCTTTTTCCCTCAGAATAAAGCAAGCTAGCCATATCCTCAGGGGCCCACTACTTGATTAGTTATGTTCCACTTTCTTGCAGGCCTAAGTACTTCTTGGCTTTCTTAAACCCTTGAAGGTGAGATGTAAGCAATTGTAATCTGCTTCCAGTACCCCCAAAGACTACAGCACACACTAAAATATAGAAATAGCAGAAACTACTGTGCAAAGAAAGACCAATTTCCAGAAGAAGGAATGAGAGGGCTAAGCTAGGAAGTCAGTTACAGAAGCCGTATTCACCTGCTCTGAAGAGGCAACTGCTGAGAAGTCATCAGAGCTCCTTGCCAGCCTGCCAAAGGGACTGGGCAACCCTCCCTAATGTGCTCAGGGTATTCACAGTGCTCGCTTGGTAACTGTCTCCAAGACAATGAGCAACAATTACATTGCTCCAGGTCTCCATCCAGCCTGCTTATCTCAAGATTCGCAGACTCTGTGAATGCTGTTCTGTGACTGAGTGCCACAGACCAATGTATTGTCATCGCCCAGAGAAATAGTAATGTTCATGTGCTGGATTCTGCCATCTCCGTGCATGGAAACCTAACCTGGGCAGCTGTTTGTTGCCTAGAATTAAGAGAATTCAGTTTTGAGGTTTAAAACTTGGGGGCTTGGGACTGGGGAAATGACATAGGAGATAAACTGATTGCCAAGAAGCCTGAGGACCTAGATCAAATCCCCAGCACCTATTTAAAAGCCAGTCACTGCTGTGCAAACCTTTAATTCCAAGCACTTGTGAGGCAGAGAGAGGGAAAATGCTGGGGCTTGCTGGCCAGGGTTAGCCGAATTGGTTGACTTCAAGGTCAGTTAAAGATCCTGTCTTTAAAAAAAGGAAGATAGAAAGTGACTGGAGAAGACCACACACACACACACACACACACACACACACACACACACACACACAC
>CABHPR010156933.1:16413-53103 GCA_902168415.1 Peromyscus melanophrys
ACACACACACACACACACACACACACACACACACACACACACACACATACACACACACACACAAAGAAAATAAAGGGACAAGTTCTAGAAAGTCTGATGAAACCATGTTTTTTCTCCTCCCAAATGAATCACTTTTATGTGGGGTATAGGGGGAGCTTTGTTAAACTTAACATATACAACTGGAACAAAAATCTATTCCTCCATTATTTCAATTCAATCCATTGCAAGTTAAGGAGTTAAAGTTCTTATCTGGTGTTCTCTAATTGGATGCCATTTCTTTTTTTTTTTTTTTTTAGGCAGGTGAACTGAGGATATCAAGAGTTCTTCCTTAGCATAGAGACCCATTTTGTTTTGAAAGCAAAAATCACTGGTCAACTCAATTTCCTTGGGTAAGTTTGCAATGGTGTTTTAACATCTGAAACTGCCACCCGTGAGTTTCAATTTCTGAACTATTAAATGAGCAACAAGCTTGTGCTCGCTGATGAAAATATGAGCTGGTAGACAATGGCACCATATGGAATGCTGATGGCGTAATGAGCCAGGAAAGCGAGAGCTAAAGGAGTCAGGCTACTTCAAATGCAGAAAAGGTTAGCGCACTCCCCCAAAACCAGCACATATAATGGCAGTGAATACCACCTTCCAAGCCTGCCATGTGCCTCTGCTCAGTACAATTTACAGTGTCTTCAAGTCCTCCATAAGGATGCAGCTAGCTCTTGTGAACTTGGAAGAAAACCAGGAAGACATTTTGACACTTTACTGTGAGTAAAAAACCCCGCACTATCCTTTAGACTCACCTTGTTACCTTTTCAACTATGATGGACAATGTCATAATGGGCAATATGGTCTTTAAGGAAACTCAAAGCCATGGCTGGGATTTGTATAAAAGACTATTTTACTAGTTACTAAAGTAACTATTTTGATGGAGCCATGAGTTTGGGGATGTGGATACAGAAAGCAGCAACGTCTTCTTCTATCTGGCTTAGGACTCCAAGTGATTTTGGCATATTATGACTTGAATTCCTATTCAACAACTGTGACTTCAGTGACTGAAACAAAAAAAGTTACATGTATTTCAACATTAAAAATGTGAGGGAAAGTTGCGTGGCTTGATGTGTTTGTGGGTCCCCTGGTAATGGGACCAGGACTTATCCTGGGTATACTAACTAACTGGCTTTTTAGAGCCCATTCCCTATGGTGTGTTGCCTTACTCAGCCTTGATGCAGGGGGGAGGGGCTTGATCCAGTCCCAACTTGGTATGCTACCTCTGTGAGGAGGGGATGGGGGTGGGAAGAGGGGAGATGGGGGGAGTGGGAGAAGGGGAGGGAGGGGGAACAGGGGTTGGTATATAAAAGAAAAGTTTTTTTAAATAAAAAATATTTTAAAAAATTCACCTCAATAGCCCGTATTCCATATCATTGAGAACCTGTCAAGCAAGTTACAATACTAGACTAGGAGTCTAGAATAAGAAACTTTGAAAATATTCATCATTTTGGTCACCAGAATGCTTCTAATAATACACAATACCTAGAAGTCTTGACAGACATAATAGCAGTAAACTACACATGCATTGGATTTGTACAGAAAATTTATTGTTTAGACCCAAAGTGAAGCTGTTAGTTGGGTTTTATTCTTCACATTATATGCAAAGGCTTAAAGAATTTGCTCACCCCCCAGTAAATTTTAGACTGGAAGAAGGGTAGTAAAGTCTGTGTAAGAAGGGTAGAGGTGGTGAGGAGAAATTCGACGACTCAGTTAAATTTGCAGGAGGGGAAAGTGAAAAGCAAGGTCACATGATTTATAGTCAGCAGTGTGGCTCTAAAAACCCATGACTTCAGCCTCCTCCCACTTCTGATTCATTTCTGATTAATTCTAGATAAATGAAAAAAATACTGAAGCCCAATGTTTTAGAATTCAGGTGCAGGGAAGACGAGGGCAGGCTAGCTATCAGTGTGAGATATTCTCCAATAAGGTCAGCAGTAGCTGTGCTGAATAAGGTCAAAGTTGATTTCCTGCAGTAGAGATAAAAGAGAGTCCTAAAGCACACCTGGACATGGAAGACACCCAGGAGAACTCGAGTCTGCTTAAATCTACTTGTTTGGGAATCTGGCTCCACCTTCGGTAAACATCAGCATTCTAGAGGGTGTCCAGGATAAGCAATGGGAATTCCATCCGTGTCATCTCAGGTCTTGGGAAGTGAAAGCAGAAGGATCAGAAGTTTAAACTCATCCTTAGCTACATGGAGAGTTGGAGACTAGCTTGAGCTAAGAGAGACCTCATCTCAGAAAGGAGATGAAAGGAAAAAGGAAAGAGGCGGCACGCATTTAGGAGAAAGATGGATAGAAAGTTTTAAGAACTCTGAACAAATGTGTCTAAAAGCACAGAAGATAGGCATCAGGAATCTATTGTTTGATTTTCCAGTTCATCGAGGACTTAACCAAGATGATGTGACAAGAGAGATGGCTCAGGACAGTTGCCAGGCATGCTCCAGATTCTGAGTTTATCCCCAGCTCTGTAATCAGCCAAAGGTCAAACAAACAAATTCATTATTTAAGAGAAGAAAAAGACAATGTTCTCCTGTCTCTGGGCTTCTCTCTGCAGTCACCCCCTTCCTTAGTTCTTGTCTTAGTTGGGCTTACTACTGCTGTGATAAAACACCAGTACAGAAAGTAACTTGGAGAAGAAAGGGCTTAATTCACTCACAGTTCTACATCACTGTTCCTCACTGAAGGAAGTCAGGACAGGGACTCACATAGACAGGAACCTGGAGCAGGAGCTGATGCAGAGGCCATGGAGGGGTGCCACTTACTGGCTTGTTCCTCATGTGTGGCTTGCTTAGCACGCTTCCTTATAAAACCTAGGACCACAAGCCCATGGGTGGCCTCACTCACAAGTGGCTGGGCCCTCCCCCATCAATCACTAATTAAGAAAATGCCCTCCAGTCTTGTGTACAGCCCTGTCTTATGGAGGCATCTTTTGAATTGAAGTTTCCTCCTCCGATGACTCCAGCTTGTGTCAAGTTGTCAGACCAGTAGCCTGCAGAGTCCTCTCCGCTAACTTCCTCACTCCAAACTAAGAACAAAACTAGCAGGTGTATTTCCAGCGGTGCATCCCAAAGCACACCTCTGCCACCTATTTCTAAATAAAGAAAATTCTCTGTTGCTATTTCAAATAAAAGGATGACCCCAATACTGGCCAAATACTTCCAACAATGTGTGTTCACACTTAGACACTCACTTGACAGTTTTTGGTGGGAAACAGACTTTTTCAGGGACAGGGACTCCAGCGCTTGGAAGAAGCTGAGACATCCACTTCCAGTTGTATCCAGAAGGAAGCTTTACCCTGTCTACCGAACAAGGGAAGGTTGTGCTGTGTTGACTCCTACTGAGGAGAAGGGTGTCTAAATGCTGCTGCATTTTGTAAACAGCATAGAAAATCAGCCACCACCAGAAAAGCTTCACCTTCAGTGTAAGCTCCAAAGACCATTCAAAGACCTATACCCCCTCACTTCCCTTAGGGCTTGAGCATTAGGAGTGTGAACCTATGAGGAGAACAAGGAGTAAGGCGCCTTGACCACTCCCCTTTTTCCAGGACAGGTCAGGTTTCACAGAGCCAAGGCTTGACAAGGCAGGATGTGACCCTAGAGCCCTGGGTCCGATTGGTCCAGATTTTAGTAACTGAAAGTGGATGCGCCACAGTTTCAGATCTGAAGGAACAAAAGGACGAGTCAACAGAACAGGGTTCAAAGCGATGCATGAATAAAAATAAAACGTTTTCATGTTTGCACCCCACTGAGTGCGGGACCACTTCACTGAGCACAGAGGTGCAAGGATGAGCAGCTGCATAATGCTGGGTCCCACGTTGCCAGGCACAGGGAGCAGGTGCAATGCGGTCCTGCTGGGCAGGGTGAGGAGAGGGGACGAGGGTGAGGGAGAGGGAGAAGCGGAGTTTGAAGGAAAGACAGGAAGTAGGAGAGGACTCTGAGCGCAATAGACAGTAGTCTCTAAAGCAAATGAAGTAGGCAAGTGGCTTGATTTATAAGAAGCCAGTTCTGACAGTGGCCACGGGAGGCACCAGGAAGGAAGCGCAGGCCAAAGACTCAAGGCAGGGAGACTGCATCCTATTGAAGGTGAGGGCATCATTCCTTTCCCCTCCTGGAGATAAAGGAGAGTGTCTAGGACACAGGGAAGCCAGAAGGATGATGAATAGGCTTGCCTTAGTAGGGTGAAGAATTGAAGGCATGCAGGGTTTAGAATTACCTTTTAAATAATTCGGCTTCTATTTCAGTCTATCTGATTAGTAGAGCAATGCTTGGAATTCCTCCTGCTTGAAAGGAAAATTTCCCCTTGAAAAACCAAATAGGGTAAAGTTCATGGGAGTAAAGGACTATGCGGCTTAAATTGGATCTCTAGTCCTGGGAAAGTGTGGGGACCAGGCAGGTTTAAAGCTCAAACATTCCTCTTCTGAAGAGAACTGACAATGTTTTGAAATTTGATCCTTAGTTGGTAATAAGGAACATAAGGACTCTAGGAGACGTCACCTGCTCCTTCCAGAATCTAAGGTTGTTAACAACGGCATAAAAACATAGGAATTTTGATACCTGCCTGAGTATCATTCCTTTTTAAAAATATAATATTTTTATTATTTTTTGAGAATTTCATACGTGCACATGTACCCAGTAATATAATTCTTAACGAAAAGCATGGAGAACAATAGAGAAGGGCTGGGGATGTTGCTCTGTAGGAGAGCATTTTCTAAACCCATGTGAGGCTCGGGGTTCAATCCCCAGCATGCCTACCCACCACCGGCAGGCAAAAAAGCCTAGCTGTAAAGGGACATTGGCAGGGCTTCCAAGAAAGTAAGTATCAACGTGAGAAGAAACAGGTCCTGATGCTGAACTGGTGGACAGACAGCGGAACCCTTCACAGGAGCAGTGTGAATATGAGGGGACGTTCTGAGATGAGAGAAGAGAGGTGAGTTTGCCCTAAGCATCTGGAAACAAGAGTGCTTGCACATCATTAACAAGCAAAGCCTACCCAAGTGTGCTTCTCCTCTCTGCCCAACCCTTGTGGAGACAGAAGCTGAGACTGTCTGTGTTTCCCTGCAGAAAGAGGAACCAAGCCCCAGCTTTAGCACACCCAGTGACCACAAGAAATAAATAACAAACGTATTTATCCTCTTTGAGAAAGCTAACTCCCCAAGTGCTGGCACTGTCTCCACGGGTTAGGGAGTAAAGGCCCATCATAAGTAAATGCTGAACTAATAGCCAAGGACTGCAAGTTTAGATGCTGTGAAGTTTGTGACAAGCAGTAATGAAAATGTCAGATGCCACATGGCTGAGGAACTTGGTGCATATGAAACACATGTTATTTAACAATCTGCCACTGAGTGAACAAAAACCAGCTGAAATCAGGGTAGAGGCAGCCAAGAACACACCACTAAGTCATTACTAAGCAATACCAGGATTGGCTGTGAGACAACATGGTTGTGATTCTTATTCTCCCAGAAGCCCAGATCAAGAGGAGATGGATGGAGTATGCTAGAAAATGAACAATGAGTGGAGGAAGGCATATCATTTGAAGCCAAGTGTTATTTGCATGGCAAGGCTAGGTAAGAGAAGGAAGTTGCCCCTCTCTGAAACATGCTTGACCTTGGTCTTTCCCTGATGGTAATTTTATTTACTTAAACCATTTCTTTATGCTCCCCATCATCTGGGACAATAAGAGATGAAACAGGGCTTTCGAAGACAAGCTCCCCTTAAAAGAGAGTGCCTATCTACCAGTGACTCAGCTGAGCTTTGGAGTTCAGAGATCTGTAATACCAAGGGCAGAAGAACTCGGTGCCCATTACAGAAGGAAGGCGGGCTCCAGCAATCAACAGATCAAACCTAGAAAGCCCAACTGGACACCATGGCAGAACATGGGCTAATCCAATGGAAAACAGTAACCAATAACTGTTCCTCTGATGTGATACTTTGAAGTTTTATGGCTTTCCCACTTAGCTTCCTTTCACTTATCTGCAAACTGGGGATAATAATGCCTCTCTTATAGCAATGGTTTGGGGAGTATTTCCTAAGAGACACATATTGTTAAGGCCTGTGGAGCTGTTGGAGGCAGTGGGGACTAGTAGAAATACATTTGTCATTAGGAGGTGTCCTCGAAGGAAATATTAGACGATCACCACTTTCATGACTCTCTTTGCTTCCTGGCCACCATGAGGTGAACACTCATCTGAGACGCCTACTCCTGCTCTATAAACTGTGCCACTATAGGCGGGAAGCAACAGAGCCAAGTGATGATGGACCAAAAAAATCTCTGACACTGCGAGCCACAGTTAAGTTTCCCTTCATTTTGGTTGATGATCTCAGGTCTTCTGTCACAATGATGGAATCTAAACACAAATGGCAACACTCAATCTCATGTTGAAATATAATTCTGACAGTGAGGTTGAGGTTGTAAAAGGGAGAAAAGTCAGACTGTGGCATGTGCAGGTGGAACCTAGAGAAGTGATTAAGATTGGAGGGAATCATAATGGTGGAGCTCTAATCCAATGCACCTGTGCCTTTACAAGCTGGAGATTGAGTCAGTGTGCCCAGCCCCTTTGCCTTCTCCGTGTTCTCTGCATAAGCAAGAAGGGATTCACCAGACACATCTATACACCGTGTCTAAGTAAATATTTATCCCTTTCGAATTACCCTCTGTGGTCTTTAGTTATGATAACCAAGCATGTACTAAGATAGGGATTTTCTCAGAACTGTGTGCAAATAAAATTTTTATCTGGACTAATTGAATAAATTGAATCTAACGTCAAAAAGATGCCTGTGTTTTTAAACAGTTACAAAGTGGTAAGCTCATTCATCATGAGTTGTAGGGCAGGGGAGCAGTTGGAAATGCCCTTGTTAATACCCTGCTCATGCGACTGGCTGTTGAAGCTGAACAAGTTAATTGCTCCCTGCCTCACTTTTTTTTGCTCACCTAAGAACAGTGTCTGATAAGAGCACCTTATTTTGAGGTCTACTTAGGATTAAATTAAGAAATATGAATTTTATCATGCTGGGCATACAGAACATGTTCATTAAACATGAGTTTAACAGATGCAAACCTGGCTTTCCCCACAATAGAAAGAAAGTCAATTAAGCTTCTGTAGCCCAAGACCCTTTTCATATCTGTGCACAAGAACTATTTTCTTTATGGCAGTGGTATTTACTTGAACACTTACAGAACTGTGTTTCATTATCTCTATTGATTTATAAAAATGTCACAAAGACAATTAAAAGACAAACTCTGTAACATCAGATAATCTAAAGGGCCCGCCAGCTCCAAAAGGTAAGTAACTTTTTTTGACAGCCACTGGCAACCTTTTGGCCCAATTAAAATCATTTGCAATTTTTTTCTAGAATATTCTCCCTTTTAAGAATAATCTTAAAGAAAAAAAATCTTGTAAGGTAAGTTTCATTAATTTTGGCCTGATGGTTGGTACAAGTGCTACAAGAGTCCTTCCAGGGTTTAGTTTAGAAACTTGGAGCTCTGGATTCAAACAGTCACAGAAATAATCTACTGAAAAATTTTCTTGAAGAATTTCAGTTTAAATCTTTAAAACTTTCCATTATCTACTATCCTAATGCTAAGGAAATAAGACTACCTGATTCTCTTCGCTGGATGATGCCCAGAGTACCTGCAAGTGCAGGTGAATCCCTCTCTTCCTCAGGTCCTGCTGTTTTTAGAAAGTGGCCCTTTTGAGCCGGGCGTTGGTGGCGCACGCCTTTAATGCCAGCACTCGGGAGGCAGAGCCAGGCGGATCTCTGTGAGTTCGAGGCCAGCCTGGGCTACCAAGTGAGCTCCAGGAAAGGCGCAAAGCTACACAGAGAAACCCTGTCTCGAAAAAACAAACAAACAAACAAAAAAAAAAAAGAAAGTGGCCCTTTTGTCCAACTGCAATTCTCGGCTCTTGCAAGCTAGGCTCCAGGCCAGTTTTCCTGAGGGGCCCTCATGGAAAAGTCAATTTTCTTTCCTTACAATAAGATGCATTCTTCCATTTGATATTTCCTCCCAACATGCACTTTTTTCATTGCATGCTTGATTTTTAAAATGTTATCCCCATGCAAAAGAGTAGAGAATCTTACTGCACATGTGAAAATATAAATAACAATATTCACCATAGACAAATAGTAAGAAGACTTAAAAGTTTTTGATTCCGGTTGAAGAGCGAGGGAAACAGGGAAAATCTTGGTGGGAACCAGATAACATTTTAAATGCTTCACTTTTCTTCACAATATCAGTATCTAGGTATTAAATTGTTATGTATTATAGGTAGCTTACTTTTTTTAATGGGTGCTTGTTCACATATTTACAAGAGGGAAAAACGAAAAAAAAAAAAAAAAGCATTCCCAGGATTCCCTCCAAATATCCATAGGACTTAGCTCAATAGCTTATTCGGACCTGTAGTTAAAGCACATTCCATTGGTTCCTGGGTTTGGCAGCTGGCTAAGAAAAGCTTGGAAATCCTGTCTGGCCCTTTGGTAAACAATGCCATCTGTCCCCAAGAGGCCCTTCTTAGAAAAGTCAACAGTTTGAAGTACTTGAGACTCTTGTTCTTGACACAAGTTCTGCTTACTCAGGTCAGACCCCATAAAACAAAAACTGTCTGTAAATGGCAGAAACCTGAAGTAGAGGTAGCTACTTATTACCAATACTTTTCAAATATGTAAGATCTAATGAGCCTTCAGCATGAAGGGTAATGATCATCTGGTTTCAAAGGTTACGTCTGATTTACAAATGCACAAATAAAATGTTCAGAGATGAACAAACTCTTGAAATACAACACATAATTCTGATACATTGTATACATAATAATGTCAAAAATATACCAAGTAAAGATCCTTGGTTGCTCAGAAAAGGGATCTACATGTCTCTATTTTTTGTAGAATTCTGAGTAAAAGAATGAGCATCTCCATTTTAGAGCCATTAGCAAGACAATGTTCCATTCAAATTCAAAAAGCTCTTCCTTCCTTCCTTCCTTCCTTCCTTCCTTCCTTCCTTCCTTCCTTCCTTTCTTTCTTTCTTTCTTTTTTCTTTCTTTCTTTCTTCCTCTCTTTCTCTCTCTCTTTTTTTAAATAGCCAAACTCAACTGATAACAGTGTAATTTATGCTATCAGCAATCAATCTGCCACTGGGCTTCTAATTAACAAGAACAGGTAGGTTATGGACAGTGAGGGCATTCACAAAGCTCCACTGGAAATTTCCCATGAAGACACATGGAAATATAAATATATTTACATAAATATATATGAAATATTTATGTTATCAACATTTGCATACTCAGATATAGCCTTAGATACAAGTGTTTCTTCCACCTGGCAAATCTTTTCATTTTTCACTTCACTTGGCAACTCTTTAAACTTCATATCCTATCCTCATTTAATAAGGATGGATCATTGTCATTGTGCAGAGATCTGTGAAATCTCAGTTTTACACATAAAAGACATGCTAGAGCTTTGCATTCTTACATATACTTATTCTTAGACGTTGACTTTTTTTGAATTAAAAAAAAAGTCAAAAATAATTGTCAGAGGAAATCTGAACATGCGCTAAAGAAAAGCCCTCACACGGGTACCTGAGAAATAATACTTCATTATCATTTAATCAAAGTCAAGCAGAGTATTTTAAAGTAAACATGAAAGTACCACAAATCAAAAGAAACTTAGTCTTTCATGAGAGAAGAGGCTTTGTTCTTTGTTAGTTTTTTTTTCCTCTAACTTTAAATCATCTTGCTAGAAGACCACTACTTTTTAAGAATAATTTTCTTAAATTTAAAATTATGACTTTCATGTACACATAAAATGAGCAGGTGTTGAAGATTGTATTTAACTCATTAATTAATGAGGAAACCAGAAAAGGTGTTACAACCAATTCAAAGGAAGATTCAAAGACTGGACAAATGTATAAGCCCATCAGAAATGTTGAAGTTAATTGAATAGCTCCAATACTGCCATCTTCTTCAGCTGGGATAGGAAGTCAGTTGAACACCTACCAGACAATACTCCTTTGCATGTCCACAGACAAGACTCATTTCATTACTGTAGACTCTCAGCCTTTCTTCTCAGTCATATTGTAAGACAGTTGAGGTCAAGAAAGGTTCAAATGCTACAAGTAAAGAGGCCAGCAAAATGTGTGCCATGATATGTAACTGTCCCATTGACGATAGCTATTAGCCTTTTTGGTCCATTTAAATGGTCTTCATAATTTCTCCTCATACCCTCACAGAACTGAAAGCTTTAAAAACCCTTTTCTATCAGCTGGCCAGGATGGTTGGTATTTACTGCTGACTATTTGCTGAGTATTCCTATATCACTACTGCACACAGTAGAGCAGACTGTCTTTCCTTGATGAGAAAGTTGATTACTTGATTACTCCAGTAGGAAAGACAATCCAGTAAATGCAACAAGGATGGGCACAAAGTATCATGTCGGTCCCATCTCAAGGCTGAGGACAGCTCTCTGGAGTAACAATAGGCATCAGCAAAGAGATAGGGAACTGTGGATACAGCAGGGACAGGGAGAAAATGGCTCTAAACAGAAGAAATCACAGGAGCCATGACCTGGAAGCGAATTAGACCTTACTGATTCTAAAGTACATTTAGGCTTTGGGGTAAATGTTTCCCACCAACTGTGACTTATCTCAGACACAAACCCCTGGGTAAACCATAATATCCCCAACTGCTTCAAAGAATTTTAAGAAAAATGTATAATGTAGAATATACAATAGGCAAAATGTGTGAGTGGGATATTGTAAATAACTCTTAGCCAATCCTAAAAATGACTGGTAGCCATTTAAGATATTGCCTAGAAATTATGTACAATGCCTGATACAATACATGATAATATAAATATGCGCAGTTGAAAGTTTGTTGAATTTTAAAGCCATTTTAAAAGATAGGAAGGAGGGTCAACACCAGCACAGGTAAAATGATCATTTGTTTTGGCATCTTATCCAAGTAAAAGTTTACAAGTACTCTCAAATTCAGAGAGTAAAAATTACCTCCTTCCAGAGTTAGTAACTTCTGAAATTGGCAGATAGAGCTGTCTCCTCTTGTGTCTGTGGCCATACTTAATAAAGAACTAGGGTTTTATCAGTCATGGTGAGAAGGGCTACTGAGAATAAATACAACTCAGTAAATATGTCCCCAGCCCATCCTAACTCCAAAATTACATCTGGAAAAATGAAATTGCAATCAACTGGCAGATGGCTTCAACAGAGAAGAACTCTTCATAAAAAAACAGTAGATGCCATTTCTTTATTTATTTGTAATGTACTAGGCCCTTTAACAACATTATTATATTTTTTGATAGTAAACTACCAAGCTCACTTCACAGATAGAGTAAACTAAGAGTCAGGGTGATTAAATAAATTACCCCAATTTTTCTATGCTGCAAGAAGCAAGGCTTGAATTCTACTCCAGGCTTGTCAGATTCCCCATGCACAGAACTTCTAGACAATGCTGGAGCTTCCCCAAACGCTGCTAAATGATGGTATTTATTAACAGTGGCTGCATATGTAAAGGGAATACTGTTATCTAGGAAGCTGACTGTGGGACCATATCCACATTTCTCATTTGTTGGGCCCTAGACAAGGATGCTGATGAAAGTCTGCATGCTCAGTATTAAAAGTAATAAATACATTTAACAAGCTGCTAAATAAAATATGACCTAGACTGCTGCCTCCATACGTACACTGTATAATACCTATGAGGCCAGGTTCAAGTTAAAAGTCTCCACCTCATAGCAGAGCATTGTGCATTTCCTGATCCTCCCTCTATACTCTTGCAAGATCTCTCTGTCTCTCTCTGTCTCTGTCTCTGTCTGTCTCTGTCTGTCTGTCTGTCTGTCTGTCTCTCTCTCTCTCTCTCTCTCTCTCTCTCACACACACACACACACACACACACACACACACAGGCACACACACTGCAAGGGGTCTGCTGTGCACATGCACAACTCTTGATAGCCTATCCTGAACACAACTGTTTCTTAGCTGCTGTTGGACTTGTCTATCTCTGAAGAATGGACTAAAGGAACTGTCCTGTGAAAGTCCTAGGCAAGCTTAGATTCCTCTGGACAGGGGATTCTGGCCACTAGAGCACATGCTGAAAACACAGTGTGCAACCAAGCTGTCTTTGAACTTGTCATGGTCTTTGGATTGTTAGTTTCTAGTCCTCATCAAGTTAATTATGAAAACATGGAAGTAATCACTTGACATCTGCCACAGCAGTGTGACATTGCTGATATATCCAAATGTAAGGGTGCCTGTCTTACAAATATATTGGTTGACTGTGAGTAAGAAATCACGAATAGGAAGGCAGGGCACTGCCCACAGATGGAGAGAAACACTGTTTAGACAGAGGAGGAAAGAAAGGCCCTTGGTTTCCCTTTCCTTTGCCCACAGCATCTCCCCCACCTCCCCCCCCCCGCCCCCCCGGGGAGAAAGACCTTGAGTAAGAATCTCTAAAGCATGGACTTCTAAAATAGGATTCCTCCCAGTTCAAGAGGAGCAATGTCAGCAGCAATCTTTTTCTTTCTTTGCAGCCTAATTTCACAGATGCACACATACGGGCTGTGGGCCCTCACTGAGCTCTAGAATCACAAAGGCCAGCTGCAGCATTACTGTGCTGGCTTTGGGGATCCCACATGACAGTAAGCAGATCCATCACCAAAGGGCAGCTAACGGGAAATCATTCACTCTGTGGATCTTCCACCACCAGTGGGCTGCTGATTAGCTTCAGCAGGAAAATCAGGTCAAAGTCAATAAAAAAAAAAATCAGCTCCTTTTAACTCGGCACTATTTTTACAGTACAATGGAAAGATTTTAGCTGTGTTATTCTCTGGTCCCCAGTGTCAGTTTCTGCTGAGGACTTACTTCTCAGCCGAGGTTTTTTGTTTTGTTTGTTTGGGTGATTTGGGTTGGGGGGGGGGTGTTTTTTGTATGTGTGTATGTCTGTTAGGAAAGGGATTTTAAAATAAAGAGAGGGAATCTTGAAATTTAGAAATATGTTTCCAGGAAAATCAACTTTTAAGAGTAAAACAAATGTAACTCAAAATCCTATTTGCAATGGTCTTAATAGGATTGCCTACATAAATGTTTTGGCCAGGAGGAAATTGGTTTTTAATGACCTGGGATAAGCAATACGTTTTGCACTGCAGTTTTTTGTTTTTCTTTGCAATCTATTTGCTCAATGTGTAACACCCATCTCCTCCACTCTTTACCCACCCCCTTCCTGTTGGCCTTCTCCCAGTTCACACATATGCATGCCAACACCAACACCGAGGGCTGGTGAGAATGATCATGCTCGCTTGTGTTTAAATACTCTGTTTAACAATTAATAAACAATAAGCTTAGCAAATACATGCTTTTATACAGCTCACATCATAAGACTATACTTCTAAAGTAACAAATGCTTAGCTGTAGTGTGGTCTTGTGTTCACAAAATATTAACTTTTTATTCAATTCTAGTGTAGTCTGTAGAAATTCTGTATTAAAATGTAGAATTTGGGCTTGGGAGGTCGTTCTGTTGGTGCAGTGCTTGCTCTGCTAACATGAAGGTCTGAGTTTAATCTCAAGCACCTCTACAAAAATGTTAAGCATGATGATGGGCTACTGTGACCCCAGCACTGGGAGGGTGGAGGTAGGAGGATTCCTGGGACTTACCAGCCAGCCAACCTAGTCTATGTGATCACTTCCAGGCTAGCAAGGGACCATCTCGTCAGTTCAACCAACAAGAAAAGGTGGGCAGCGCCTGAGTAAGGCTCCAGGATTGTCCTCTGGAATCAACATGCATGTATATCACAAACAAGCATGCACATGCATGTGTGCAAATACACACACAGAGAGACATATAGAATTTGATGGTTGAGAATTTACACAGGCAAGTTCCATAAAAAGTGAACTAAAAGGAGTGTGTTCCTTCCCATCTCCCAGGACACATATGTGTTTTATGATAGACTGACCCCTTTTGCTGCAAGGCCAGGGTTTTGTTCAGCAGCAAAGATCACTATTAACTTTACATGAAGGTTAAATTAAAGATCTTAAGCCAACAAACTTTTCAATATCACACTTAAAATTATGTAAACACCGTTCAGTGGCACAATACCTTAGTGAAATCTAAGTTCCCATAAGTACCTCCATGATTTTAACCCTGTAGCTGTCTGTCAACAATAACCCTTTTTGCTCAAACAGTGGCCTTGGTCTCGTGAGGCAAAGATGAGTTAGGTCTGGTTTTCTCACTCTTTTATGAAATTCAGATGCCTGGGCCATATCCCTAGACATTTTAATTGTATAGATCCAAGATCTAATCAGGAACCTGTGTTTTAACATATCCCCATGGTGATTACAATGCAAATGCTCCATGAAACTGCCTGAGAGAAACACCATACTGTGCCATGAGTTTTGTTAATTGTTGAATGGATCAACTCCTGTTTATTGACAATTTAAACTGATTTGATTTTTATGTCCAAGATACCACGATAGGCAAAGGTACAATTTCACAGCGGTTTATAAACCATTAAGTATTGTCTTCTTGGGCTCCCGAGACCTCCTCCCCACTGAGGAGCTGTTGGCAATTAATGGTTGCATAGGGAGGCAAAGTCATTTTCTTCAGTGGTGTAGCCACCGTTAAGTTGCTCATGTCTTATAAGTACCCTCCCACCCCTTCTCATACTAACAACCTTAATTAAACCCAGTGAATAATAAAAAAAAAGGACACGAAAATAGGAGAGGACTCTGGTGATATTTTATTTGTGCTCTAACATATAAAGCTTGCCTGAAAATCAGGAGGAGCTAGCCACTAGTCAACCATAGAGATCTGGAGGTCTGTACAGACAGACAGGAAATGATAGAGCTGAGCAGAGAGAGGAAGTGATAAGGTGGGGTGGAGAGGAGTTCGCTCTCTTTCGGCAGAGGATTTCATAGAGCTAAGAATTAGTGGCTTGCTGCTCTGCCTCTTTGATCTTTCAGCTTTCACCCCAAGATCTAGCTCTGGGTTTATTATTAATAGATTGTTTAGCAATTTGTAGTATAGAGGATGCTGGGAATGGAGAATTCTGCAGCAGTGCAGGGAGATAAGAGAGAGCAATGGGTGAGAAATGACAAAAATATACCATATATGAGTATGAAATTATCAACAAAAAACGTATTTTAAGTATAGCCCTTCCTTGGTTTGTGCAGGGGATTAGTTCCAGAGTGCCCCACACCAATATCAAGAATGCTTAAATATCTATATGACACAAAGTAGTTGTAGCTCATAACCTATCTACATCTTCTCAACTCTAAATCACCACTGCATTACTTTCTTTATGCCTAATGCAAATTCTCTGTAAATACTTGCCAGACTATATAGCTCAGGGAATCATGGCAGGAACACCTGCATGTGTTCAGTATAGATGCAATTTTAAAATCAATTTCCACTCATGCTTGGTTGAATCCATAGAGGCAGGACCACAAATATAGAGGGCAGATTGTGTTATGGAAATTGATTGAATAGACAATCAATTATAGTCAAAGTTGCCAAAGTAATTCAGACCCATGGTCTCTTATAAGAAAGTTCTTAAAACTACCAACACGTAGAAATGGAGCAAGGAGATGACTACACATCACTATAGCTCTGTAGTTAAAAGGCTCACGCAACGAATATTTGCCAATTAAAAAAGTAACTTCTGTATAATTACTGCATAGAGACACACATCAGGGTGTTATATGTGAATCCGTATCCATGGGAAGGACAGAGACTCCAAAGTAAGAGCTGTACTTCCCTGTAAAGCACTGCCCAGGTTGGCACTGTGAGGAAACTGATTTTAGAGTCCTTTTATCTAAACGACATTTGATTTCCTTTCTGTAAAAAAATTTTCCTTCAAACTCATCTTAACATCTGACTGATCATTTCATTCAGCAATGGATTGGATAAATGCTTTGATATGTATATGAGACTCATGTTTCAATTTTTTGATAGTTCCTGTTTTTGTCTGTATTCTGATACAGGCTATGATACAGCATGAAGCAGAGGATGACCTTGAAGTCCAATACTCCTGCCTCTGTCTCCTAAGCACTAGGATTACAGGTTTGCATCATGACACCCAGCTCATATTTTAAGTTTTAGGAGAGTTGTGCTCTGGCAGGTTTGGACAATCCTCTGAGGTGTTCATGGGTACTTACGTACCAAAGCCAGTGCCATGCCTTCACTTAGCCCTCTGGAGAATCTGCAGAGGCAGAAGACACCCTTATTGCTTCTCTGCTAAGCCTCTTGACTCCTTTGTGTCTGGTTCTTGTCTACATCTGGTTCTGACTCTCTTTTGTACACGTTGTATCCCACCCCCACCCCACCATTGGCTAGAAACTGGGATCTGGTTTTATGGTTGGATGGCATGTCTATCTGTTTCAAGATGATGGACATCTGCCTGGATCAAAGGAGAAGCCAAAGAGATGTTTCTGGCTGTCTGCTTCTTTCTGTGCTCACCCTAATTAAGAAAATATTTTAGACACATTGAAAGGAAACAGCTCTCTGAGACAGGAACTCATGAGATTTTGTGTTTCTGTTTTATTTTTACATTTGGCTTCAACTAATGTGTTCATTATGGTTCTTTGTATGCATGAGTTTAATTTTTTGTTATTGTTTGTTTTTTGAGACAAGGTCTCATGTAGCCCTTGAACTTGCTGGATGACCTATATAGGTCTCTAATTCTTGTTTGAATTTCCAATTTTTCTTGCCTTTAAGGAATGTTAAGATTAGATGATTCTGGGGCCAGGGAGAGGACTACACTGTTAAGAGCACTTACTGCTCTTCCTGAGGACCCAAGTTCAGTACCCAAGACTCATACAGGCTGGCTCAGAACTACCTGTAACTCCAGCTCAGAGGCATCTGACATCTTCTTCTGGCCTCCATAAGGACCAATACACAGTGGCATTCACTTACACAGACACAAACTTACACATAAATAACATAATAAAAATAGATGTTTTTCTAGGATTAGGTGATGTATCTGAAAACAAAGGAACTCTTCTTGTGTTAGTTTGTAGCAATGAATGGGTGCACCTCTAGAGACAATGAGCTGCCTCATCAGTAAAGGCTCATGCCACCAAGCCTGAGAACCTCACTTCATTTCCGAGGGCTTACATGGCAGAAGGCTCAAACTGACTTTCACAAGTTGTCCTCTGACCTCTACACCGTGCTGTATATATATAATTTAAAATTTTAAAATGTACACACCACACACACACACACACACACACACACACACACACACACACACACCATTGCTAAACTGCCCCCAGGAAATGAAGAACTTAAATATTACATACAATAGGCTTTTAAAAGAAGCCAAGGAAATGGGTAGCCCAGAATATTTAACTAACAAACTATCTGCCATTTGATATTTAATTAGAGTCAGACATGACATTACAGAAGGTGTTCACATACAAATTGAATTTCCCATAATCAAGATGCACCGTTGGGCAAATCAGACTGGACTGGCTTCATAATTTGGGGTTAGAAAATATCTGCTTGTCTTTCTGTATTTGTATCTGACCATGCTTTTATTTAAGAATTCTTAATTTAAAAAAAAATTCATGAATTTTCAAAAGATCTTATGCTGTTTTACTGGCCAAATAAGCTAACATGATGAAATTCTTCTAAGAGTGAAAAAAAAAAAACCTCATATCAAGTAAAATTAATTATAATTCTTACAAGCTTTTAATATAAACATCTATCATCTATATTCTGTGGAGTTTCAATTTTAACATAATTTGCAAGATCCTTGGTTAACTCAAAAACCTTTGGGCTAATTTTAAACAGAGTCCATTATTAATCTTCAGATACCTGGGTTATTTCTGATAAAACATTACAGATGCTCTTCGATTCATTATGGGGCTTCATCTCAGTAAGTTGAAAACATAACTTGCAAATGGATTAGGACTCCTTACCCACTGAATTTCACAGAACAGCAACACAGCAGATGTATAATGGCAACCAAGTCCTGTATCCTTGTGATCTCAGGTCTCACAGGGGGCTGTGGCTCACTGCAGCTGCAGAGAGCAGCAGGAGAGATCCCGGCTGCATTCCACTGGCTTGGGAAGAGTCCGGAGGCCAAACTTGTAAGAATTATTTCACTGAATGCTTATTACTATGACACTATTTTAAAGCTGAAAAGCCTCAAGTGGAATGATGACAAATAAGTCAAGGACCATCTGATGGAACCCAAGTACAGGCTTAGTGTAGATATCTTTCTTTGCTTCTTAATACACATAGTGACTTCAAGCTTGGATGATGTGATTGAATATGCTCATTCTTAACATGTAAATAATTCATGAGACTGACATGTGTGGCTATAAGGAATGAACCCTAACAGTTCATTTGCTAAACTGCCAGTGGGATGGGCAACTCTCAATGACCTACCTTTCCACAGATTAGGAGATATGTAATTTGGTGAAAGTTGCATATAGTATGTGTGATTAAAGATGACTGCAGAATAATGAGCATACACTCAGATATGGAAGACAGTGGGGTACACCCATGCCTGTAAGACAGTGGGGTACACCCATTCCTGTAAGACAGTGCGGTACACCCATGCCTGTGAGACAGTGAGGTACACCCATTCTTGTAAGACAGTGTGGTACACCCATGCCTGTGAGACAGTGGGGTACACCCATGCCTGTGAGACAGTGGGGTACACCCACACCTGTAAGAGAGTGGGGTGCATTTCTAGTTTTGTCCTGATGAAGAGTGTCAGCTTACTACAGAGCACAAAAGAATACACTGGAGAACACAAATTAAGCTTGTCAAGCAAGTTGAGACATTTGGAGAGCATTAGACTATTTACCTTGGTAGATGATGCCTAAATCTGCAAAAATCAATGTTAAAATGTCAACAAAGGGACTGAGGACATTGGCTTGGTGGATAAGAGCTCTTGCTGAGCAAACATGAGAACCCAAGTTTGGATCCCTGACACCTGTATAAAAGTCACGCACGACCATGGGCACCTTTACCAGTGCTGGGGGTTAGAAAAGTCAGACATGACCATGGCCATCTTCTCCAGTGCTGAGGGATAGAAAAGTCAGACATGAACATGGCCATCTTCTCCAGTGCTGGGGGATGGAAAAGTCAGACATGACCATGGCCACCTTCTCCAGTGCTGGAGGACGGAGACAGGATGCAGGATCACCAAGGTAAGCCTATCAAAATCACAACAAAACAAAACAAACTCCCCCCAAAGGCCATCAAGCCAGAGGTTTAATGAGAGACCGTATCTGAAGACAATAACTAGAGAATAAGAAAACAGAGTGCCTGAAGTCTTCCTCTGGCCTCTACATGCATACATGCACATGTATGAACACACACACATTCAGGCACACACACACATACAGAGAGAGAGAGAAAGAGAGAGAGAGAGAGAGAGAGAGAGAGAGAGAGAGAGAGAGAGAGAGAGAGAGAGAGAACATTTAAAATGTTGAAAAAGGTTGTTCAGTCCCAATAAGTTTATTTCTAATTAACTTACAAGGGAGCTTAAGAAATCTTAACTGCCAAATACTGTATTCATGCAGGCTAGAACTTGGCATCCTCAGTGTAAAAACTGACCGGCCTCAGCCGTGTTTAGACAATGAAGGGCAGGCAGTGAGCGGTTATTCTTGACCATGGCATCGTCTGTCAAAACAGGGTCCAGTACTCAGCAGGAGAGCGTGCTGTGCTTCAGCTGCTTTTATCATGTCCCCAATTATCATTATCACTCTTTAATAAAAAGATAAAATTTGCTCTCTTTAAAAAATGCTCAAGTCAAATTTTGGATTCTGCAGAAGCAGCTATTGAGACAATTTAGTATTGAAGGTTCGACACAGCATTCAGGGAAGGGACAAGGTAGAGCAGAAGCAGAGTTGGACCCTGGAGAAGTTGCATCACCCCTCCTGGCTCATTAAACATACATGCATACACTCACACACACACACACACACACACACACACTCACTCACACACATTCACATATTCACACACACGTGAACACAGACACTTGCACATACACACACTTTAGCCACCCTGAGGGCGGCTCTGATTTGCACATGAC
Organism: Peromyscus melanophrys; assembly: GCA_902168415.1. Taxonomy (NCBI): domain Eukaryota; kingdom Metazoa; phylum Chordata; class Mammalia; order Rodentia; family Cricetidae; genus Peromyscus; species Peromyscus melanophrys. Next base: position 36,503 of record CABHPR010156933.1, read on the forward strand.
TGCTAGAGTCTAGCCAATGGCTGGAGGATGCCCGCTGGCGGCTGGGCAGCAGGTTCTCCTCCATGTCCACCATCTCCTCCTACAGCCGTCTTTCCTCCTGCTTCTTTCACGTGAGAGTCTATATTGCTGGTTTTCTAAAATAGGTAGCAAGGAAAATCACAAAGTTGTGATTTCTGTCTTAATCCAGTGAGAGATCGCTTCTAACACCCCTTGGTTTTTCTTCACAAGATCAGAACCCAAATTTAGAAAATAACACAGTTCCATAATACTATTTTATCATCAAAAACTGACATTGAGATTTTCCACTCAGCCCCTGGATCTTCACAAATGTGTCTTCTTTTGCCTTACAAAAAGAAGGATGCTAGAAATGATAGGTAGTGTTTGCTGCAGATCATATTTCTCAATCAACTCAACGTTATTGTAATAATATTAATGTGACTTGTCCAGGCAAAGGATAAATGAACAGGCGGGATGCTACTAATGAAATTGCTGGAGAAATCACATCTTCACAGCAATGCCTCTCATAGCGCAATCCTCCGACCTCCTCGCCTGGCTCTCGTAGACATATCCACTCCAAGGTGGGGGTAGAGCACAGTTGTTGGGCATGTACCTGACATATACAAGTCCCTAAACAGAGGGAGTGCTGGAGAGAGGTAGGGAAGTGAAGTAGAGAGGGAGGGGGGAGAGAGGGAAGGAGAGAAGGAGAGAATTTTCTGGAGACCCATTTCAGATTTACTAATGAGAAATGAAGGTGGTGGAGTCCAACACTATGTTTAATATGCTTCTGAGTAACACTGAACGATCATTGCCTTAGATCAAAACACCCCCCCAGATATGTTAATATCTGAATGTTTATAGTCTCATTAAGTTCATAGAGGTCACTAAACAGGGGAATTTCACACTCCTGTACTTTATATTATTTGTGATCATAATGAAGGCATCTCAGCATTTAGCCTCATTCTCAGGCCAGTATGTTCAGGGCCTAATACCTATCTGAAATCCACCATAAGCCACAGGTCCCCATTTGTGTCGACAACTGAATGATAGTCTCACAGAAAGGCAGGACAGAGACTCCCACGTCAGATTTTAGAATTGAAAGCGGACATCATTTAGACCAGTGGTTCTCAACCTGTGGGTCACAACCCCACAGTGGTCACATATAAGATATTCTGCATATCAGATATTTACATTACAATTCATAACAGTAGCAAAATTACAGCTATTAAGTAGCAACAAAATAATTGTACAGCTGGGGGCTCACCACACGAGGAGCTGTATTATAGGGTCGCAGCATTGGGAAGGCTGAGAACCACTGCTTCAGACAGTAAACTTACTGAATGAAGATGGGGACAAGAACACTTCCCTCTAGAAGCAGACAACTGCGTGAAAATAAAACAAAATCAAGAACTCTACCAAGTCAGATGAACCAATGAGATAGATTTAGTTACTCATTTTGGAATACATTTGGTTTAAGAAAAGGTCCTTTTCTTTTTCTTTTAAAAATAAAACTTCTATTTCTCTCAATTTAGTAGATGCAATGGTTAAACTTCATTTTTCAGTATGATTGGATTGAGACAGCCAGAAGACTATAAAGCTCACTCCTGAGTAGTATGTGACGGCGTTTCCAAGACAATTAACCAATGGGTGGAGACTCACCCTGAAAGTGTGACGCCATTCAACATCCTGGGGCCTCGTTAGAACCAAAAAAGGAAGAAAAAGGAAGCTCACTAATGCAAACACTCCCTCCTTCCTGGCTACCACGAGTGAGCAGGAATTCTCTGCCACTGTCTCCCACCGCCCTGATGTCCTGCTTCACCACGAGCCAGAGCAATCCAGACCGCCAATCAGGAGCTGAAATCTCTGAAACTGTGAACCAAACAAACCTTGCCTCCTTTCCAGTTCTTCTTCCAGGTGTTTCTGACAACAGCAGAATCCCTGACCAGTAGAGCAGACTGTACTTCTGCTGCGAAACTGAGCCAGTGCAAGACAGCTCACTCACACAGTGAACCAGTGCAAGACGGCTCACTGACACAGTGAACCAGTGCAAGACAGCTCACTCACACAGTGAACCAGTGCAAGACAGCTCACTCACACAGTGAACCAGTGCAAGACAGCTCACTCACACACTCAACCAGTGCAAGACAGCTCACTCACACAGTGAAACAGTGCAAGACAGCTCACTCACACACTGAAATAGTGCAAGACAGCTCACTCACACACTGAACCAGTGCAAGACAACTCACTCACACAGTGAACCAGTGCAAGACAGCTCACTCACACAGTGAAATAGTGCAAGACAGCTCACTCACACACTGAAATAGTGCAAGACAGCTCACTCACACACTGAAATAGTGCAAGACAGCTCACTCACACAGTGAACCAGTGCAAGACAGCTCACTCACACAGTGAAATAGTGCAAGACAGCTCACTCCTACAGTGAAAGAGTGCAAGATGGCTCACTCACACACTGAACCAGTGCAAGACAGCTCACTCACACACTGAAATAGTGCAAGACAGTTCACTCACACAGTGAAAGAGTGCAAGACGGCTCACTCATACTAATCCCAGCGTGCAAACACTTTCCATGTTCCCTTCTGATTAGTGGATATTTGGTAAGTGTGAAATTTCAGGGATAGTCTGTGGCTGGAGAGGGGGCTCAGCAGTTAGAGCACCGGCTGCTCTTCCAGAGGACCCGGGTTCCATTCCCAGCACCCACATGGCAGCCACAGTTGTCTGTAACCAGTTCCGGGGGTCTGATTCTCACACACATACTTGCAGTGGTAGTCTGCCTTTCTTGCTGGAGTATAACCAAACTCTTGAATAGAACAGACACAGCTAACTATGGGATGTCAAATTTCTGGACTATCCTTGTGTCATTTGGCGTAATTCGCCACTAAGAATAAATATGAGATCAGGTGTGAAGCCTCATGTCTAGAATCCCAGCATGCGGGAGACTGAGAAAGAGACTACTGTGTGCTCAAGGACAGCCTGTGCTACACAAGCATTCGAGGCCAGGATGGACTTCAAGACAATCATTATCTGAAGTGCCAAATGCCCACATGCCTTCCCAGGAAAATTTGTCTGGAACTGTCCCAGATAAGCAAAGACATTTCTTGGTGGTTACATGTTTTAAAGTAACGGGAAAATCTCTGACAAAGGATTTGGGCCCAACTTACCGAACCTGAAGATGAAATTGCAAGGGATGAGTTTATTGGCCTTTGCTTTCTAGATTCAGGATAGAAGAATAAATCACAGAAGCTTTACATTTCCAAGTCAAGGCTATGGCTGCAGCTTTAAGGCCAGCCTGGGCTACATGAACTACTAACCCTCCTGCATTTATTCTTCATTTCTGCTTTTGTTTCATCCTGTAAATAAGGAAATACAATGTAATGAGCCAACCTGTTTGGGACAGAGAGGTTTTGAAGTTTTGTATGGTCACGGTAGGAGCCAGGGAGCAATTGGGAAGGTCATTCAAGTTAAGGTAAACTTTTGCACTAACTCGTGTCTTTTCCCCTTCATTGTGTAACTATGGATTAAACAAATGCCTAAGAGAATGAACCCAGATTTGACTTTATTATTCAACATTTTTAATTAGAGTCCAGGGACTTTGAAATCATGTGATAATGTATAGGCTCGTATTCAGTAGGAGGAAAAAAACTATTTTATTCCTTTGTACACAATTAACCATTTTTTAAAATTTATTCATACAAATTGGTTTCAGCATCCCTGAGATTGCCTGACTGCACCATTTTTTCCTTTTTAAATTTTCCTTTGAACCAACCCTGCCATCTTTCCGGTCTCCTCATCAATTAATGAGTTGAATAAAATCTTTGATATGTGTTCATTTTGCATGTGTATGAAAGTCATACATTTTACTTAGAGAATTCTGCTTTGATACTTGGGACCAGATGTGCTTTGGAATTCCAGATTCATTCACATTTAGAAAGTGCAGCGACATATATTTCAAATATACATCAACCTACAAAAAGCTTCTTAATATTTCTTCAGCAAAACATATAAATATTTACACTCAGTGACATGAAGTGACTATAAATGAGAGCATGTCATTCTAGGTTGGGTTTGGCCATATAGCATTGAAAATGTTCAGAATTGGTCAAGATGCTGCCAAAGTAGTTATGAAAAAAAAAGTTACTTCTCAGTGTTGGGAAATTCGCAGTTAGAGGATCAGCAATTTTTGACCACCTCAATCTACATTTATCCCATTAAAGTGAGCCATAACAAAAATAATGAGAAAAGGTGAGGTGTGAACTCTCAGGAACCATTAATAATTTAATATATCAGAACACAATCCAATGTGAGCCATCTCCTTGAGGAAAGCAATAGAATTATAAAAATGTAGCTGTCTCAGACTAATGACCGAAATTCTTTGATCCACGTTTAGAAACACTTCAAGAGACTAGCTACCAAGTTAAAAAAAAAAAGGTAGGGGAAAAGTTTACTAAGTTTAAAATAGTTTTAAACTATTTAAAACTTTGCCTTATTGTAATACATTCCTTTACCTAAGAGCAAATGTTTGGGAGCTTTGGAACAAGTGAAATAGCCAAAAGTAACATATTTATAGAAAGTAAAGGCTGGTTCATTAATAACAAAATTGAAAAGTGTCTTTCATATTTCAAGGCATTGCAAATTACAGTGAACAAGGATTTCTGGTGCAAAAATTGGAACATAACTTACTAAATGAGTATTTTTTAGCAAAACTGGCATGGGCCACATGGACAGGCACATGCTCGTTACCCCAACATTCAACATGCTAAGGCAGGAAGACTGTGAGTTTGAGTACAGTCTGGGCTTCATGTCATAATCCTGACTCAAAATGTGAAAATAGAAAAGAAATGGGAAAAAAAGAAAGAAAGAAAGAAAGAGAGAGAGAGAGGGAGGGAGGGAGGGGAGGAAGGAAGGAAGGAAGGAAGGAAGGAAGGAAGGAAGGAAGGAAGGCAATAAAAACCCAAAGGCTTTACCTCACTGTAGCTAGAGTTTTCCTACCGGGCCCACACTCAGGACAAATCTCTCTCACCTGCCAGTCCCACAGCCGCTCAGACCCAACCAAGTAAACACAGAGACTTATATTATTTACAAACTGTATGGCCGTGGCAGGCTTCTTGCTAACTGTTCTTATATCTTAAATTAATCCATTTCTATAAATCTATATCTTGTCACATGGCTTGTGGCTTACCGGCATCTTCACATGCTGTTTGTCATGGTGGCGGCTGGCAGTGTCTCCGGCTCAGCCTTCCACTTCCCAGAATTCTCCTCCTTGTCCCGCCTATACTTCTTCCTGCCTGACCACTGGCCAATCAGTGTTTTATTTATTGACCAATAAGCAACATGTTTGACATACAGACCATCCCACAGCACCTCACCTTTCATTTTGAGATCATTTTATATAATAATTTTTCCTAATTTTGCAATATTTTGAATCATGAGGTCTACAATCTGAGTTTCTGAAGCTTAAGCTCTCAGCCTTCCCCTTAGCAATCAATCAAGTTGTTGGTATTTATTTCTCTTTAAGGAAAATAACAAGAGAAAGGCAAGATTCATGATTTTTAAAATGATACATGCAGTTGCATTTCTCTTTGGCCTGACTCCAGCTTACCAGAGGACAAAATGAAGTAGAAAGAAAAGCAAGGATGAGTCAAAGGGAGTTCTCTAGGAAGTGGGAAGTCCCAGGAGAACAAAGGGACCGCATGAACATGCAGGCCCGTGGATATGGCTCTCCTCTGGCTGCGAATTTCACACAGCAGGTAAATGCTCTAGCACCATATGAAAAAGGGCAATGGACTTACTTTGTTCCCAGCTATTGAAGGGGATGCTGCAAGTGAAGCTCCACCTTTTGCACTTTTTACTGATGCCACTGTTTTCATAGTTATGCTATCCTGAGCAACCTGCCTTGGTGTGTGCACATGAGCATCCACTGAAAATTCCCTGTTACGATCTCAAGGGACTCTATCCTTCCATTACCTTGGGAAGCTGCGATGGGTTTGTGCTTATCTTCTGACATTCATTCCATCCATGTGTCTGTGTATATATACAAGCCAAAACAAATACTCACTGTGTCCTGTTCCCATACAATGATTCACACTTCCAATTCATCTGTAGTACTCAAACATGCCTTGATTCAATACCAAGTGTGAAACTAGTGAGAGGGGCCTTGGCTACTGAAAAGTTGTTCCTCCCTAAACCTTAGTCCTTAAAAAACTTAAGGGACTATTTCAGTTTTAACAATAATGAGGAATATTTATGGAATAAATAATTTCCTATTTCAAAATGCTGAATGCAGAGGTTTTTAGCTGTGGTTTAAAAAAAATACAGTTACAGATAAGCATTAATCTTTCATCTCTATCAATTTAAAAGTTAGCTCTTTTGCATGTGCTGCAATTTGTCTTTCCTCTAGAAATAGAATAGGAAGCCTGTGGCTTTAGAATAAAGTTTGCAGTTAATACATGAGTATATTTATTGAGTTTAAAAATAGGCTAAAAATACATTTTCATTTATCCCTTTGAATTGTGGATTTGTGTATGATGCAACCCCATCTCCCAAATCCTCTGTTTCTCCCCATGCTGTGCATAAACTACTCTTCTAGGACTAGAGCACCCTCCCCATTGTCCTCTATGCTGTTTTATATATTTAACTAGTCATTAATTTCTGCCTTAGTTACATTTCTGTTGCTGTGACAAAATACCTTGGCAAAAAGCAAGTTAGGGGAAAGTGAAAAATTTTACCTCACAATTTCAGGTTATAATTATGTGAAAACCAGGGCGGCAGAAACTTGAAGCTGCTAGTCAGTCACACCCACAGTCAAGAATAGAGAGAAATAAACATGGGTGTGTTCACTTACTGGCCTGCTTTTTGTGTTCAGCTCCATTCCTTCACTCTTATACAATTCAGAGCTCCCTGTCTAGAGAATGGTACTGCCCACAGTGGGCTGAGTCATTCACATCAATTAACTTAATGAGGATAATCATCCCCAGATATGCCCAAAGGCCAACCCAGTAAAGATAATTCCATATTGAAATTCTCTTCCCAGGTGATTCTAAGTTATGTTAACTTGATAATTAAAACTGACAATCACAATTCCTGTGCTATTTAGTAGAGTAAATTTTGAGTATAACTTATAATAAATAACAGTTAGTTAAATGGGCTGGGGCTGATAGAGAAGGAAAATAAGAGAAAAGATGGTTCAAAATAACATGCAAAACCACTGTTTTGTTTTTCTTATTGCTGTTGTTTCCTCCTCCTCTTCCTTCTTCTTCCCTTTTCCATACTAAAAGACAGCATTTAAGACCCACTAACTTGGGCAGCTGCTTTCCAGATTTCAAAGAACAAGATGAACTCCATGACCATTACGAAAGAAACTAGGGTGGACCCATTGACATCCTTGCCCCAAGAACCTGAGGAGTGGGCATGATTGGAGCATCTCGTTCATTAGGCCCATTCCTCGGGAAATTGACCTCATACACCAAACTCATAGTATAATTTCAGAGTCTTTGGGCTAAGGCATTTGAAAAACAGATGCAGTCAGTTGAGAGTTTGAAGCGGACACACTGCTGTTTGAATGCAAATGTGGAGGCCACAGAACTGACTCTCCTGAAGAGCGTGAAACAATCTGAACATAGAATAGTGGGAAAAAAAAAATCCTACTCAGAGATGGACTGGCCTCTGCTGAAGAAGCCCCCGGAGTTAGTTAGCAGTGTGATCATATTGCTTATGAGCAATCACTGGTCTTGCAAAGAGCACCAATACAACAAAGTGACACCCAGATTACCATGGCCTCCAGCCACCTCGGTTCACCCTCAGTCCCACTACACCAACATCAGTATGGCCTCTTGACAGTTTTGGAAAGCACAGAGTTTCACCACATTCCTGAACATTCACAAACACATGTGCATGTCCTTCTTCTTCTTACGACTTCCAGATAAGGCAATCCCCTGCAACCCAGGCTGCCACCCCCACCCAGAACCTGCCCGGGGCAGCTGTTCTTTCTCAGAGCCTTCCCCCACCCCTCTGAAGGTCAAAGAAGCCTGTGATCCTAGTAGTCACTGTGCTTCCCACACAATCATTACTGTTGAGCACACATCTACATCTAGCCCTCTCTGTTCACTGCCTATACTTAGCTCTCTCTCAGTTTTCTGCTGAATATGTGTGGCAGATTGCTAGAGAAGCACCTTCAACTCTCAACCCTGCTTTTGTTTATCCAGAATATTTTTAACAGGTGCAGTAAGTTTCCATTTCAGGAATGTGGATGGTTCTTACAATTGCCTTGGCAAACCAAATTCTTCCTAAATTAATATTGTCAGCCCCAGGAACAATGAGAGTTGACAATAATTTGCATTTGCTTTTTGCTAGCCTTTCTACAAAGTTCTTTCTCTGCATATATTAATCAATTTCATATGCATCTCACCTCAAATTGTCTAAATTGCCATTATTTTCTTTGATGAAGACAGCTCAGAGTCAGGGAGTCAGGTCAGATGATTAGAAGTTTTACTTTTCAAATAAAAATTGTGATTTTTTTTTCAGTTATCTATCACCTGTATCTGTGAAATGATTGTTTTTAAAGTATGTGTCAGCAAATATAAATAGGAAAGTGAAACTAATTTCACATTCTTTCCATTTTGGATCACCAATTCAGCTAATATTAGTTTGTTTTTAACTTTGTGTTGAGAGTCAAGAGGATGCCACAAGCCGTTTTAGTATGTTTTGATCAGTTTTACCCTTATCTGGGAGGCTCATTACCTGGTTTCATTTTGAGCTCCAAAGACCTTATCTGAAAATGAAAAAAGTTTTGCAGTGCTGTGAGTGACTTTTACAGTGAAAACGTACTTTTTAACGCTTAGCCTAGTGTGTGTTCGCTAGTTTTTGTCCCTCTTACAATCCATAGTGGTGCTTGTTTGAAGCGCCGACTTTATACAAGCCCTTGACTGTTGCTTAAATTAGTGGAAACCGCTCAGGGAGAATACGGACTGATAAAACTTATCAATTTAGGTGGCAACGCAATGTTCAAAAATGTAAAGCTGTGGCTAGCTTTTAGTCCCACATTTCTAAAGAATTACAGTATTTGGCAGAGAAATCAGCCACACTGGAGCCTTCATCTCTCTCCTGTTCTTGCTTGGGTCTTTACACAGGTGGAATGATGTGCAGTTCAGGACACGAAGCAGGTCGCAGGAACAAGGTTTGTTGATACATAAGACTGCATATTCCAGAGTTGGATTCCAACTTCTCAAGCGATCTGCCACACATATTCAGCAGAAAACTTAGAGAGAGCTAAGTGTAGGCAGTGAACAGAGTGGGCTAGATGTAGATGTGTGCTCAATAGAGGAGTCTCAAGGGTGCATGTCTGAATGGCTCTCCCTGCGGCCCTCTGTCAAGAAACTCAGGTGGAGGAACAGGGACTTAAAAGTGCCATGGATGTAGACAAGAAGAGCTGTTCATGTGCAAGTTACTTGAAACTGTGCAAGGGCACACCATAAACTCTTGCTATTATAGTGAGTCAAAAAATCCACAGACTCAGGCAACAATCCCCAGTATATTATCTGAGTACTGGGGTTCAGAACTGCACAGATGTCATCATAGATCTAGTTGGATAGTTATCGATGACTACGGGGGTCCAGCCCCTCGATAGTCCCCTCCCAGGGTCCTGGAAGAATCTACAACCAGGTGATAATTTAATCTTTGATGAAATGAAATGTATCTATGTACATGAAACTTCTTAGTCCATACACTTTATTCTTCTGTGTCGGTTCTCTCTACACAGCTCCTATTCTGCTCTCATGCCTAGCTCCTTTCCTGCCTGATTTCCCTCTACATTTATCTGCTGTCCCCTCTAAGTTCTATCTTAATTCTTTCATATTAGTTCTGCCCCATCTAGGTTCTCATCCATCTAGTTCCTTTCTATCTTAGCTCTTCTCCCATCTTCTTCCTCATCTTATTCTTCCCTATCTGGCTCCCCTTCATCTTCCATCTTGTTCCTCTAGTACTCTCTTCTAGACTTTCAGTCTAGTTCCTCTCCAGTTCTTACCCATCTAGTTCCTCCATTCTCTTTTCTCCTTTCCATCTCACCCTCAAGTTCTTTCTCAAATTCCTCCTCTGAATCTCCATATACCCCTCAGTTCTTCCTCTCAAGTTCTGTAGAGTACTCAGTTATAAACCCAAGCAATAGCAACCCTCCCCCTCCATCCAGGTCACCAGGCTTGAATTCCTACAGGGTCATAAAGGCAGGTAAGAATTTTCCTCAGGCAGTGACTGTCAGGCTTTCTTTTACAACCCAAAAGGGGAGTGGTTGAAGGAGGAGGTCAATTGAGAGCTAATATCGGTTAGTATATCAGAAAAAGGGAATTTGTGTGCTCAAACTACATTCCTAGAAGTGGTTAGGTAAGAAGTTAGGAGTCTGTAATGTTAGTAAGGCTGTATAAGAAAGGAGGGTCTCACTTTAAATTGCACAAGAAATAAAGCTATCCCCCTGACCTACGAGACAGGTGTTGTTTCCATAAAGGATCTCCTTAGTTCAGGAGATCCTTTGGTCTTGGATGCTTGATAATTATTTCAGATAAATACACTGTTAGGAGTTCTTGGAAGCACACAAGAAAATCATTTTAGGAACAAGCTAATATATATACAAAAGCTAAAATATCACCAAGACTTTTGAAGGCATGATTTGACCTTTGGAAAAGTCCTTGGCTTTTCCAAGTAGTAGCTTTTGTGATAGTAGCCGAATTCCATTACATTTTCCTGCAGCTTACAGCAGATAGTAGTCCTCCTATTTCTTACCTGTGGCAGTTTGAACAGGAATACTTCCCCAACCCCGCAAGGCTTGGTCCTTAGTGGTGGAACTGCTTTTGGAAGGATTAGGAGGTGCAGCCTTGTTGGAAGAGGTGTGTCACTCGGGGTGGGGCCAGACCTTCCCCACTCCCTTCCCTGCTTCATGGTTGTGAATCAGATGTGAGCTCTCAGCTACTGCTCCAGCACCATGCCTGCCTGCTCACTGCCTTGCTGCCCAGAATGATGGTCATGGACTCAGTCTCTGAAACAGTAAGCAAGCTCCCAATTAACTGCTTTTTTAAAATAAGTTGCCTTGGTCATAGCAATAAAAAATTAACTAAGACACCACCTAAATCACAGTTCACACCCAGGCTTTTATGACATCCATTCATGGCAACATTGTTCTTCTCCTCATCTGGCAAAGCAGGTGGTCCAAATTCCTGCCCTTTCCATTTCTATTCAGGCAGTATTTACCTTTCCTGAAACTCTGGAAATGAATGTCTCCATTCCCACTAGTTAGTGTCAACATTGGAAACTCAATGTGAGTATCCCCACTTTAAAGATGAGACAGGTCTGTGATGTTTAGTCTAGATGGGAATGACTAGTGAGGTGCTTTTCCCTCCCTCCTGTGTTTTGCAAAAACATAAGCAAATACAGAGAATATATTTTAGCCTCACTGTAAATTAGAAAGCAGAATAAAATGTTGTCTTAAAAATGGCATCACAGGAAAACATTGTGGCTGCCCATGTGTAAAGGTGTCCCCCTCACTGGCCTCCTCTTAGCACAGGAAAAGATAATACCTTAAGCCCACCTAACAAGTTCACCTGCTAACCATTCTGCCTTTAGTTATGACACAGAAAATGTCTAATTGTTTTTGTCAAAAATTCATGTCATTGTAAGTACAGATTTAGGATTAAGGATTGCTTAATGCTGTGGAAGCAGCAATCAGATTGATAGTCTAGCTAAAACAGCAACTGTTAAATCTAAATGATAACTACAAAGTCTTTGGGTCTTTTAATCTTCCTTTATGTATAACAGCTATCCCAATTAAGAGACACTTAAGATGAGATTCAGGGAGAGGAAATTTATTCATTGTGGCTGAGGTGGAAGAAGTAAATAGAAAGGTCCATTAGATCCATCTACTGTAGACTGATGTGAAATTCAGATTTAAATAGAAAACAAACAAACAAAAACAAGCAAGAAGCCCAAAGTCTGCATAGTGAAGCTGTTCTGGTTAAGGTCTGATATGACTGATCATTGTCTCAGGTCTACAAGCTGATCCAAATCAGTTCTTGTTTGAAGATATAGGCTAGTTCTCAAGGGATAGCCTGATGCTCTCACAGCACAGTTTTGCCCTCTGGAAAATTGCCTTCATCTGAGGGATGCTCTGTCCTATTAGACTGTGTTATTTGAAAGTCTGAAGTGAATACAGGTTAGAAAGGTAACTTATTTTCTGCCTTCAGCTTTGGATAAGGTAGATTGGTGGGCATGAGTGAACAGACATTTCTTTAGGTGTCTTTTACATTCTGCTGAGTCTAGCAGAAGTTTGGTCTAAAGTAAAACACACACAAACACACACACACACACACACACACACACACACACACACAAAATGAAGGCAGAAATGCAAACTTTGATTCAGATTTTGGTTAACTCGTGGGCCCAAGTGAAAAGTTGATTGCTTTTAGCAACAATAATTTCTAAATATATATAATAATCAACTTGAATGTGACAAAGAGTTAATTTAAATTTGTTGGTCAAAAAGACAATAACTCAGGAGAGAAGGACCAGTGGCTAAGGGCATGTACTGCTACTGCAGAGGACCTGAGTTTGGTTTATGTTGCTCAAAACCACCTCTAACTCTAACTTCAGTGACAGATGTACTTGTACTCATGTACACACACACCCTCCCACCCACACACATACACAGTTTTTTTTTAAAGACACATTCCTATATCCAGGATTGCTACCATGATTTACACATAGCTTATCCATGTTTTACATATAGTTTGTTTTGTGTACAGATTGTCATTGGAATAAAGTTGTTTTATTTAAAAAAAATATTTTCTACCGCAGCCTACAGAATGGTCTTCACAAACCCCGCATCTGACAGAGTGCTGATTTCTAAAATATGTAAAGAACTCAAGAAACTAGACATTAAAAATTCTAAATAATCCAATTTTTAAAAAATGAGGTACAGATCTAAACAGAGAATTCTCAACAGAAGAATCTAAATGTTGGAGAAACACTTAAAGAAATGTTCAACATCCTTAGTTTTCAGGGAAATTCCAATCAAAATGACTCGAGATTTCATTTTATACCTGTCAGAATGGCTAAAATAAAAAACACAACTGACAGCTCGTGCTGAAGAGGATGTGGAGCAAGGGGAACACTCCTCCATTACTGGTGGGAGTGCACATTTGTACAGCCTTCATCCAGTAACTGATGGAAAGAGATGCAAAGACCCACAGCCAAACATTAAGCAGAGCTCAGAGAATCCTGCTAAAGAAAGGGAGGAAGGGCCGGTTGTGGTGGCACACGCTGGTAGTATTTGCTGAAGGAGGCGGAGACAGGAGGATCACGAGTTCGAGGCCAGCCTGGGCTACACATTTGGGCTGGAGAGATGGCTGGGCTGGAGAGATGGCTCAGAGATTAAGAGCATTGACTGTTCTTCCAGAGGTCCTGAGTTCAATTCCCAGCACCCACATGGTGGCTCACAACCATCTGTAATGAGATCTGGTACCCTCTTCTGTGAACATAATAAATAAATAAATCTTTAAAAAAAAAAAAAAAAAAGAAAGGGAAGAAGGATTGTATGAGTCAGATGGGTTAAGGACATCACAAGAAATACCATAGAATCAACAAGCCTGGGCTCATAGGAACTCACAGAGTCTGAACTGACAACCAGGAAGCCTGTATGGAACTGACTTAGGACCTCTACTTACATGTTACCGTTATGTAGCTTGGTGTCCTTGTGGGACTTGGAACAGTTGGAGCGGAGGCTGTCCTTAACACTTAACACTGGCTTTTGGGAACCTATTCCTCATACTAGGTCACCTTGCTCCACCTTAATACAAGGGGAGGTGCTTAGTCCTCCTGCAACTTGATATGCCAGGTTTTGTTGATATCCACAGGAGGTCTGCCCTTTTCTGGACAGAAACTGAGGAGGAGTGGATTGCGAGGAGAGGGGGAGGTAAAGGGAAGATAAAGGGAGAGAATGGGAGGAGAAGAGGGAGGGGGAAACTGTGGTTGGGATGAAAAATAAATAAATTAATTTAATTAAAAATGTTTTCTAAATTTTATAAACAAAATTCAGTAAGAAAAGAATCAAATCATAAAAGAAATCTTAGTAATTATAGGTATAGAAATATACTTTTGATAAAAGAGGTTAAAAAGAAAAGAAAAGGTTTGGGGGCAGGAAAGGGTTTTGTATGACAAACTAGTTTTATCTTAATGTTTAGAGTTGTTTCAGAATGGGCATAAAAAGATTAAGACAAAATTAGAAAACTTAAATACATTGCTGAAGGCCCAGGTATATCACAAGATGTGTTTGAAGGAAAAGTGTAAAGATGATATATGCATGATGGTTAAGATGATTAGAGATGTTTTTAATTCCTGAGATTATATGTTGGTAGGTGCTTATTTCCCAGTCAATTGGCTCCAGAGACCAGTAGAAAACTGAAAAAGCAGACAATAAGGCCCCTGAATACCCTTAAACATCTTTTAAACCTTCCTTTTGGAGTTTTCAACAGCAGAGGTAAAATAGGGACTGTCTAAAAGACTCAAGGGAAGTGATTACAGGCACAAGAAAAAGCCCAGCAGATAGCCACAGCCCTACAGAATAAGATATTTCCCCAATGGTTGCCCCTGTCCGCATCAGAGAAACCCCAGAACGAAGGGACTCTAAAGGGGGTGATGCTTCCCATAGCTGTGGAAAACCTGAGCACTGGGCACAATCGATCTGCTATCAGTGAGAGGGGGACTTTGTTCCTCTACAAAATGCAAAGTCACCAGAAGTCAGAATAACCCACATTCTGAAAAAAGAACAGGATTTTATCTCCAATGATGGCGTAGGCCACCCCAGGCAGCTGCAGACAACCATCAACACACCTTGAGTAACTCTTGGCATGGCAGATAATAGTGTTAACAGTACTGAAGCTTCACCCTCTCTTTTAACCAGCAACCCAGAAACTCTCACTAAATAAATTTGTGTAATAACCAGTGTTGAGAGAGAACACCCAAAAGCCAAGGAATTGTTGTCAGCCTAGCACTGAGAATTTCTTAAACATGGAATAACCACGAGACCCAACACTGGGAGTCCTCACTTAAGTATTAGAGGCACCCATAGAGCCATAGCACACTTCTCAGTTAGACGCTTTAGCAAGTGAATGGATAGCATGTTTACAAACTATGGCAGCCACATTCATACTGGTAGA
Organism: Peromyscus melanophrys; assembly: GCA_902168415.1. NCBI lineage: Eukaryota > Metazoa > Chordata > Mammalia > Rodentia > Cricetidae > Peromyscus > Peromyscus melanophrys. The sequence continues at coordinate 51,712 of CABHPR010156933.1, forward strand.
TGAGACTATGTAAATGGCTTTCATACCTCTTTCTCAGAATTAAACATAAGATCATATATTATAGAAACAGAAAATAAATAAACTAGCACAGCTATAGACTAACTGAAGATGACTGATTGATGGACTCAAGGGCAACATAAGAACAGATAAAAAATTTATTAAGAGACATCATGACTCAGCATCTCAACAGCCAAGCTTTAAGCTACCCCCTTGTGCCTTTGAAAAGAGAAATGGATGATAAAGTCCATAAAGCAATATTTGGCATGTCCCTGTCTATTCCATTTCTCTGAAAAAGCCAGGAGTTGAGACCAAGCTACTACATTAACCCAGTACAAGGGAGACGTGCACGACCAGAAGGTTATCAATTCAATTTTACCATTAATCAGATGGTGCCTATGAAACATATCAATATCTTCCTATGTATAAGTGTCACCTTCTCAAGGCGGAAGCCTACCTCCAAATGCCTACCCAACCAAACTAAAAGCATTCAAAATGTTTTCCTCTAGAACAAAACTCATCCCTTCTGTATCTCCACAACATTCACAGCAAGCTGAACACCAAGGTCTTCAATAGCAGCAAATTACACAAAGGCATAAAACGTTCTCTACAGCGAAGAGAGAACGGTCTCTAAACTTCTTAAACACAATGATGAATCTCATGTGTATAAAGTACTGATCGTCATTAATACATCTGCTGTCTCGTTGGCTGTACCGCATTTGTTGTGGACGTTGTCACTGTAGTTTTCCATGTTCGATAACTGTACCCTCATACCATTTTCCTTTTGCTCTACTCTAATATTGAATTTCTTCTCAGAACTACCCTTTTGTATTTTATCACATTCTCAGTATATAAGCATCAGTGTGTTCTTTTTACAGCCCGAATGATCGCACCCTTAAAAAGTTACAATAATGAGGACAGCATCCCACAAGCCAGATGGCCCTCGATATTCTGACTGCAACACAGTGAGAACCTATGCAATCCCTAAAGCAGAGAGCTGTCTGCACACACATGATAACTAGGGCAATGTGTCTTCAGTCCTCCGAAATTTACATGCCCCATTTAAGTCTCTTTCAAACTCCGCACTAAGTTTTTAATAATTTGCTAGCATTATAGTTCCTGGGCTCATCATGATAAAAAGCCCCTGGCAATTTTGGTGCTAATCATAGGATTCAGTTTAACAATCTGGTCTATGCTTATTGTTTATATGGTTTTATATCCCAAGTAGTGACATCTTTTCTTGCAAATTTCCATCTAACAATAATCCTTCAGTGAATAGGAGGCCACCATGGGCTACTTGAGACCCTGTCTCAAATAAATAAATAAAGAAAGAAAGAAAGAAAGAAAGAAAGAAAGAAAGAAAGAAAGAAAGAAAGAAAGAAAGAAAGAAAGAAA
>CABHPR010156934.1:0-27814 GCA_902168415.1 Peromyscus melanophrys
AAAAAAAAAAAAAAACAGGTAATGTTCAAGCTCAGTGATAAAGAATGCTTACTTCTCTTGCAGAGGACCTGAGTTCAGCACCCAGCACCCATATCAGGCATTTCACAACTGCCTGTAACTCCAGCACAAACAGAGCCAACTCTCTCTTCTGGCCTCCAAAGCCAACTGTACTCATGTGCATATAATCTCTCTCACACACACAGGCAGACACATAATTAATAGTAAAAAAAAATACAGTGAATAGGAAGGTAGGGAAGGATCTGGGATAAGCTCAGGTGAGGGATGAATATGATCATGAAACACTAAAAGAATAATAAAAAATGAAAGCTTTAAATATATCAAAAAAGAGTAAAATATTTTAAAAATCAGGTAATTTTCATTAACTAAATAATCAACCAGGGCTTCTTTCCATCCACTTATCTGAAGGAGACTCCTTGCTAGTCATGTTTGTGAAAATGAAAGATTTAATGAAATCCAAGTGCAAATCTGTGATAAACATTGATGTCAGGCTAAATTAGTTACTGTATTGGTCATTCACCCCATCGAATATTTTAGTTAGCACTCAAACCCAGTTTAAGCAAAAAAGCTTTCCAAAACAGAGCCCTCCACTCCAGATTTCTTGTTTCTATTCAGAAGATTTACTGATATCTAAGATAATTAACACCAACAGCTTACCAAAACAAGGTAGAGCAGAGATGACCCTGGTTTAAGTCCTTGTTTTGATAGCTTTCTTACTTCTTTGCTGTTTATTGGTCTGGAATAATAGACCAGGAATCAGAAAGATGAAAAAATATATTATTGAGCTTTCTAAGGACCCAGGACTCTAAAGGAGGGCATTCTGTATCCTAGTCACTAGGATTTCCTGAGCTAAAGTCATTCCACTGCTTAAGCTAGAGGAGTGCTCTAATGTCTGGGTCAGCTGATTTCCATGTGAGGATTGGTTCTGCCTGAATCTGGGCATCCTTTGATTTTTTTCACTTGCCTAGGAGGTGAGCAAGTTCTGGTGTCTCCAAGGCCATATGCTTGTGATTTCATGGAGTGGGTGAGAGGTTGTCATTAACACACTTAAGAAGTATAAGCAAAGCCCCTTCAGCAGCAACCATTCTTCTGGGATAAAGTCAAATAAATATTTTCCCATATCTTTTCTTCCTCCAACTTTGTAAATGAAGCACAGTTGCCTCGGGCAGGTGTATAACATTACTTTCACATTCTCCACTCACTGAATTTTTCAAAAGGAGAAGGAAGTTGGAAGGGTGGCAAAAAAAAAGAGGGGAGAGCTGGAAAAGAGAGAGGGGGTTATATAATAACATTACTCCTGCTATGCCCCAAGGACATGAGCACCTTGCACTGGAAGTTCTATGTCATAATCCAAAGGAATTGGCTATGGCTTTGAAAACAGTGACTGAGAGGAACAAGCTAGGATGACTACATATAAACCTGGAGGGAAATTTCCACTCATTAGCTATGAGTTTTATTATTCCCGCTGGGAATAGACTACATTTTCAAAGACACTTCTTTGCAAAACAGCATTCAAAATAATGTCCTGGGTCATTTTTAACTCTTAGAGAATAACTAAGTAGCAATCTATTAATTTCCTGTCCCAGTAGGATTTCCAATAAAGTTTTACAAACATGTAAATACATTTTATTGTTTATTTTTAAGAGTATAATATAATTACATCATTTCTCCCTTCCTGTTCCTCTCTTTAAACCTTCCCATATACCCAACCCTCTTTGCTCCCACTCTGTCTAATGTACTTATTTTTAGTCCATTGTTGTTACATACATATATGTATATAAAAATATGTATATGTTTCTAAATATAGCTTGGTCATTCTGCATAATGTTACTTGTATGTATGTTTTCAGGACTTAACCCAATACTGGGCATGAGAAGACCTCTTTGGGGTTGTTAGTCAGGATTATCCAAGAGACTCAAAATATTACAGGCTATTGCCATTTCCCTTGGTTGCTCTCCAGAGGTGGGTGGTAAGTTCCTGTTGCTGAAGATACAATGAACTTCAGACACAAGATTCAGAGCACCCTGATCTAGCACTGACCTGCTCTCAGAGGACTAGTTTTAATGGAACCAGAAGGCGTGGCACATACTTCCAAAGGAAAAAAGATACCAACAATCCCATCCAGCTGTGATGCCTATGAACCACAACAACGACCATCATGTCACGATAAGCCTGAGAGGTCAGTAGTGGCATACATACCTTGGTGGTAACCAAGGTCTTTCTAATTGCACTTCAGATCCTCTCACCAACAAGAAAAAAAATGACTGGTAATGGAAACCTAGTCGACTACCCTGGGCTAGTGAACTCATGGATCTTGGAGAACCTACAACCACCACTTTACTAAATCAACATAATCCCTAAATACATTCTAAATATTTGTCCTTACACCCACAGATAAGTATAGTCCCCACACCTCATTAAGGAACTTTCTCTTTGCAACAGATTGAGACCATTACAGAAAAATACAACCAATAAAAATGCAGAGTTATGGAATCAAGTCCAAGTGGATACATGTGCAAAACCATTTCTATACCTAAGGTTCAAGGAACATTGTGATAGTGGGGGCAAAAAACTGTAAGAGCCAGAGAATCAGGGAGTATTCTGCACAGTTGTATCTTCTATTGATGTCAGAAGCTAGACCCATAAAGTCTCACCAACATGACTACCTAAACATAGGCAAAATGAGGACAGCAGCAATGTACATGCCAAAGTGGATGGGAGAAAGTTTCATCTCCATTAGGCCTTCACTCTACATAAAGAACTACAGGCAACTAAGGAATGCTGAGAGTGGGATACGTCGTCTTCCCCAAGAAAGAGCACACCAACTGGTCATAAATACTTCTTAAACTTCCATGGAAATACTACATCATGCAGAGGGAAAAATATAAAGAAAGCAATGTCGCTACTGTCTTTTTATAAGGTTGCTTGAGCATCTTAACATTAAAGCATTTGTTATCTCCAAATAAGAGGACTAAAAGAACTGAAGAAACTGTCTGGGAGAACAAATGTCGCAAAGCAGGTGTTATCAGATTGTAATTTATTATGTTCCCTTATAAGCCAAATGAAAAGTAGATTATAACCAGAGCATCTTAGTTTCTGGCTGGCTGTCTCTGCCGGATTTATGAATATAATTTTTAATCTCTCTAACAAGAGGAAAAAGTAAATTATTTACTGATAGACACATGGTCCATTGGCAGATACAGTCATATGAAGCAATTTGCCTATAGGCTCTGGAAATTTGGTCTCTCTGAAGAGAGAGCCCCTCCCAAAAAAGACAGCACCAAATCTACTGCATTCCTTCTCCCTGCTTCTACAATGTTCAGTGGAAACCAAAGATAATATTGAAAAAATCTTTACCCTTTCAAAAATAAAGATGGGGAAGAGATGAAAGATCGAGAAAGCTTTATATATATATAGAAAATAGAAGAATAGCCAAAAATAGGGAATGGACATTTTTATAATTAACATCCCCTCCATGTAACTGACATATAATAGGCATGTTTACATTAAGAGGTAGCAAAGACCATCTAAATGAAACACACAGGTGCTTTCTTCAGATTTCACACCAGCAAGAGACTGACCACTGTCACTCATCATGGCAGGAATTCAAGGGCAGGTAGAGTAGGGAAATGGCACACTGAGCCAAATGGATGGCTTTGGATGCTCTGATGGGAGGCTATTGTTAGAGATGGAGCTGAAGCAGGTCATCCTATGATGTGATTGGGGTGAATGTTAGGCCTTCTGTAATTGAGACAAAGTTGGTATTAGAGACCACAATTACAGAAGTTTCCAGTTATTCAATTCCTGGCCATTGAAGTTAAATTGTTAAGGTTATTGCTTAACTTCTTGGATTGTTATTAAAGATAGGAATCTGATCTCCTATAAGTTAGGATTTCCACCTAAACCAGGCTGGTATCCAAGGCTAATTAGTATGGAGAACAAGGTTAACTTTATGGGAATATTTCTGCAAGCTGTGGGACACAGTTCTTTTTTCGTATGACCTCACCATTTATCATACAGTTATCTATTCAGTGAACACATGCTTTCTACTGATGCTCTTGTCTCAAATCTGTGGTAGGGATTAGAGTCCATTTCTTGAAATGAACCTCAGAAACTGCTAAGATCATGTAATAATGAGAACTGACAAGCTTCATCTGGGTTATACATTTAACCCAAGTTTATTACCTTACCATACTTCTCAGAATGGAAAGAAAGCCTTGGAGGGGCTCCTTGTCATAAATCTTAGATTCTCAAAAATACAGTCTTCTCACCAAGAAGAGTACTAAGAAAAATGCTCTGAAAGGAATCCATCAAAGGCAGCAGCGGGATGTCTCTGTAGCAAACCCTAACTGCTTCAAGAGAAGCTTTTAGGTATAAAACAGATTTAAGGACTGGGAGACTGTTTCTTTCCATCAATGAACACTTTTCTGCCCATTCCTGCCTCTTCTCAATTCATCATTTCAGTTCAGAAGACATTGACTGTATAAGTGCTCAATAATAACAAAATGAATGGATTCACAATTGTATTCTGTCATTAGTCCATATTCTAGTGGGTCAGAGAGACAGTTCAATACACTATAATAAACAGGTAAATATGGTGTGAAAGACATACTAGACCATGAAGAAACCTCATGAGGCATATCGCACAGTCCATTATGAGGACAGGGATTAGGAGACTCAAACCTCAAGGATGGAACTTCCAGGTTGAAGACAATAATGCCCTGTGTCTTTGTTCAGTGCTATCTGCCTGTAGAGCCATTTCCCATCCTCTTCCAAGTCCAAAACAATTCTTAATTATTTTCAGATCCATTGATATCTGGTTTGAGGTCTGAGTTGATATTTCTTTGTGTCCCAATGTTTTTTACAGTTTCTGATGATAGGCAATGTTTGAAGAATGTCTTTAAAGCCCTGGTCCTATCTTTCTCCTCTGCTTTCCAATGTACTTGACCTAGGAGGCAGGGGAATACATATATTTTGTTTGTACCAAGAAATAAAAACATCGCTTTTCTTCAGAGTTAAGGAAGTATTTGCACCTACAACCTACCTAATGGCATCTTAACTAAGATAAATATGAAAGTTAACCAGAATGATGATGACAGAGTACTTGATAGCTTAAGCAGCAGATTTTTTCCCCACAATTCTGGAGACTGAAGTCCAAGATAAAGTCACTGGCATGATTGGTTCTTCTGTGACCTCTTCATCTTGTAAGTGACTGCATTCTCATGTCTTCACGTAACCTGCCCTCTGTGTCTGTCTGTCTTCTCCACTTATAAATTCACCAGTCTGATGGATTACGTCTATACAACTGACCTGGTAATTTTCTCTTTCTTAAACCTATGAATAAATAGTTATCATGTTTGGGAGAATAAGTAATCATAAGACTCAAGAAATTAATTTGGGAAGCAACATAAGTAAATTTTCTAGACAGGCTGATACACAGGAACCAAAATGAAGCTTCTGGGAACACTGATTATGCACAATAATGGTGAGATCTTGGCTAAACCTGCATCTTCTTATTTTTCCTTAGCCATATGGACCATAGCATAGAACAGAGAATGATGGGTTTTTCAGACTGCCATGAAAAGTCTTGCCTCACAGAGTCAAAGCAGCTAGAGTCTTGACCACCCAGGAGGTCAAAATGTAAAGTGTTATCCTGCCTGTCTAAAAGAGAAGTCTAGCAAACCTCCATATTTGACCAGTCTCCTGAGTAACCCTGTCCTGTGATTAAAGAGTTGGATACTCAAGATAGACTGGGAGAATGGAAGAAATTAAAGTAAAGCCATCTCTTTTATGGCCAGAGGCTAAATGAATGGGGGCAGTAGAGCAGAGTAATGGTCATTCTCCCAAAGATGACAACTTTAACTCTTTGGTTCCTGGGTATCAGCCTGTCTCCAAGAACACCATTTTCTGTCTGCACCTTTGATTTGCAGCTCCTGTATTTGTAAGAGCCTAGCTGCTCCTGTATGCTGCCCAACTCAACATTCTCTGTCTGTTTTCACAATTTCTGAGCACACTCTACAATGAACATGCTCTACAAGAAATATACAAATCAAAACCCAAGGAGCTTAGCTTTTGTATTTTCATAGATTCCACCCTTCTTGAAACACCATAGACTGAGACTGGAGTGGAAATATGTTTGATTTTAATTACAGAGTATGTTTCATCAGCTCTGAGGCACTGAATCCTCCCTATCATCTGAAGCAAAGAATTTGTATCAAACAGAGCTAGAGATGCAAAGAAGAACAAAAGGTCAGAATTGCCATGCAATGAGAAAAATTTCTTTCAAAACTCTTTAATAACAGAAATATGGAGAGAAATGAATTTATACAGAGAGAAGGTTTAAAGGACATGACAACTTCAAAACATTTAATAATTGATTTCTTGCAACCCCAAGCACTTTGGAGACTGGGTTTCTTCTAATATAATAGGTAAATATTGCCAAGCCTCTGACAACATTTTTCTATAGCAAACAATTACTGAGCCTACATTCTGTGGGCCACATTGAAAAAGAATGGGAGGTGCCCCTTGCTTCAGGCTGCTAAGAAGGACTTACATGGAAAGCAGTTCTCCAGGTACCGTAGACATGGTAGAGACTGGAGATACAAAGAGAAAGTTTTTTCCACCTGCATCTAGCTGGCCTCATGGGCAAAGTCCTCTCAGGGGGTTTGCTTAAGTCATTTTCAAGCAAGCTCTTCACACATCTGAATTTAATATTCTCTGTGTTCTGAATCAGGATTAGTTACAAATATTAAGAATCCTACTTTCTTGAATAAGAGGATTATAAGCATTCTTTAGAGGTCTCTGAGTTCAATTACTGACTTCTCTGCATAATAATAAGCATTGCTCTTTTACTGCATATGCTTTCATTATGACAAACAGGGCTAGGCTCCTTGATCAAATAAATATCTACCCTGCAGAAATTTTATATTTTCAGTCCTAATAGTCTGCATGTAAAGTAACAGACTACCAAAATAGGAGTCAAGTGCAAGCAGGCCTTTTCCACTCCAGCCCTCTCTCCAGGTTTCTATGCTTGTCATTCTTCCTCTCTGCTCTCTGATCTTTAACAATTAATGGGGGCTTCTTTTGTCAGAGAAGACATTTTGGCTGAAAATTCTCTGCTTCTCCGATTCTTCCACTGGCTCCATCTTGACAGACAAGCTAAATCCAATCTAAAATGATAAGTCTTAGCTTGGTGGGAAGTGACAGTCATTTTTATCTGAAGTGTGTTGATTTGGCTATGATTGCACTATGGACTGCTGGATCCAAACTAGCATCCAGGATGCAGAAAGAAAGGTTTCTTTCCCCTTACAGCAACAGAAGTCCTTCTCACTTGCTCTCCACTTAGTAATCCCACCCTTTTCTAATCACCATCTATACTGTCAGACAACATCCTTCCTGGACAGATATGAATAAACATCACTTACCTCAGATAGGGGATTGACCAATATAAACTGTGGTGATATATTGTGTACCCTAATAAACTTGCCTGAGGATCAGAGGACAGAGCCAGCCACTAGATTAGACACAGAGGTCAGGCAGTGGTGGCACATACCTTTAATCCCCACACTTGAGATCTCATGCCTTGGCTTGGGAAGCACACATGCCTTTAATCCCAGGAAGTAATAGGGCAGGGCAGAAAAAGGTACATAAGGCATGAGGAAACAGGAACTCACTCTCTTTAGGCTGAGGATTTCATAGAAGTAAGAACTAGTGGCTGGCTGCTCTGCTTCGCTGGTCTTTCAGGCAAGTTTATTAGGGTACACAATGTATCACCACAGTAAACATGCCAGCAAGCCAGCAAATTAGTAAACCAATAGAATTTATTGAGGTTCTCACAGGAATTAGGATATAGCACAAAAAGGACTCAAAGACTACTGCACTCCCCAAACTTACCCAGCATGGATTATAGCTCATGAATGCTGGGAATATGTAGGGTGCAGCACAACCTGCAGGTAGTTCAAGAGAGTAGAGAGTGCCATGTCCAAGTACATCAGTTTGTCTCAGCCTTTCCCAAGCAGCTTGGCTGCTTTCTGCTTCTTTCTAGTGTCTCAGCTTGTCTGGGAGTTTCTCTCAGCAGTCTTTAATGCTGATATATACTTGGGGATGAAAGGGTCTAGAGAATCTTGTCAGTTTCAGTGACTTCCTGAAGTCTTTGAATTGTTTAGTTCCTGAGCTGTAAAGGTTTACTTGTTGCTGGAATGTTTTCTCTTCCCTCTGTCTTAAGGAGCTTCCCTTCAAGATGAACAATTTAATCTTAGAGGAAATCACCAGGAAGGTGGCAGTGTTGTGTTTTAGCAACTATAATACAGCTCATACTTGTTTCCATCCTACACACCAGAAAGTTGAGGCTCAGATTTATACTTAAATTATGTACAATCTTAGATGCAACTCTAAACGTCATGCTCTCTCCTCAATATTAAGAATTTATTATGGGATATATCCTGCAGTCTCAAATTTTATGGAAAAGGCATATTTTATAACCAGTGTCTCTCTTTAGTATCACAACCACATCAGTATGAGCCTGCATATAAGGTATTAGAATCTCACATGAATGGATTTGGATTTGGATCCTTTGTAACATCTCAGATTCAATTTCCTTATCTAAAAGGGAAGGTGGAGAAGTAATAAGCCTCCCTGGCAATGATGCCATGTAAGATAAATTATAATAAGAAATGAGCATATTTCCTAGCATTGGTTAATGGTTGAGTTGAGCAGAATATTTCATCTAGGAAATAACTCTTTAAATTTTAAAGAAAGTTTTGTTTAATACTTTAAATCTGTTCTCATTCCTTGCTATCATTAAATTAGGTCATTTTGAAAGCTTCTAGTTTTAAAACTTTATCAAAACATCCTCAGCCATATCTCACCACCCTCCACAGCTATGTGACTAAGACATTTTGCTCATAGGCAAGTTCTGCAGGGGATCTGATTAAGATCAATAGGTTATGATTTTTATGCAAGTATGCATCCGTGGGCTGTAATTGTACTGCTTCTACATAAGCCTAAGTGATATCAGAGGGAGCTTTCTTATCCCTTCTACTTCCAACCCCAAGGCTAACGTTATTAACATCAGTCAGAGGCAAGGAAATGATGATACAAGTTAGAGACATGATGGATGAATTACCTTAAACAACTTATTCATGGCAGCCAGGCAAGCAACCTAGCAATCCATCAGCAAGAAAGCTCCACAATTACCTAAATGAGTTGGCATCCTATCTTTACTGGCTTGCCTATTCTGCCTAGTTTATAAAGAAAACTTGAGGACATTTTGTCTAAAGTTCCTTTCTTTCTTCCCATTAAAAAATGAGGACTTTGCTTTCCAGAGATCAATTAAAGAGTAGACAGGAAGCCTGGTAAGAAATAGAGAAGACTTGAAGTAAAAAACAGTTTCTGCATTAGCCCTGCTCTTAAATATGGATGCCTAAGTTACCCAAGGTTATTTGAGGTTAACCATGTTGATGATGGTATTGATCTCTCCCTAATCTGAAGGTTAATTCTCTTAATTTGTAAAGAGAACCAGCATTTCATCAAGACTCCACTGATTTTTGTTTTCCATTTTTCCACTTCATCTAATTTGATGAACCAAACCCTGTGCACCAAACCACCTCCATCACCCACCTCTCCAAATCCACGGAGAAGAAAAGAACAATAGCTGAAAAATGAATCTAATCAGCCAGAAGAAAATGCATTTCTAATAAAGGATTATGAATATGGGTCACCCTTCAGAACACACAAATACAAGACAAGGATCATACTTCATGATTTGTTCCAGGTCATTGTGATCTTCTGACTGGCTTCAGAATGCTAATGAGTCATCTAGATAAAATTAATTTTTACATCCATCTGTTTCATTGCACTTCTAATGTCAGTTTCTTCTAATGTATCTTGATTTTTGCCCCAGCCTAAGCTGCAAACATCCCACATATTAGAATAAAGTCTAATGTCTCCAACCTTCTAAATGAGAGGAGTAGCTGTGAGACCATTCCCCACCCCAGCATTTGCACTCTTGAGTTTCAGCATATGTTAGCATAATGCTTTCATTCAATGCTATATCCACAAGCAAAGGTTTTTCTGAATCAATTTCTGGATTTATAACCAGATCAAATCAAATAAGCAGTTTATATATGTAAAAAGAAGGATCTGACACCAACATATGCCAGAGCAATAGAGAAGAAACTGTTCATTTGGTAAAAAACAAACAAACAAACAAACTCCTAAAGCACAGAAACTTCTCTTAGATCCTAATCAAATGTGAAAATGCAAGGGATTCATGCTCTATAATTCTTCTATGGCTATGTGACAAAAGTAAGACACATTAAACTTTTCAGAATAAGAGATATGCACACAAATCTCTTTCTAAAGTCAGGTAGGAATAATCAAGTTGAATAATAGCAGGGCAATGGCATCTCTAAGCAAGCCCAATTCTCACATCCCTTTGCTGCCTCTAACTCCAGATTTTAGAAGCAATACCAGGGCAACTTGGCACGGAAACAGAAGGCAATGCAACAGAAAATGTCAAGGGCAATAGAGGGTCAAGGTAGATAAATTTAGATACAGATGAAGAAACAAAAGTACAAATAGTCTAAGTGATTTGTTGGAGAATAACATCAGCAACACACACACACACACACACACACACACACACACACACACACACACTGATAACACACAAAGAGAATTGTGTAAAACAATATTTTAGGAGAATTAATTAATACATTAATTCTCCAGTACACATTTGTGAACACTCAATATCATAGAACAATAATCTATAAATTCTATTTATTCTGTCATTTGCATGGCCTCATAGATGGGCATAGATCTAAAAGTCTCATTTTCCTTTTTCTTTCTATAATGCACCCATGGCCTGCAAAGGTGATAGAATTTGAAACCCACACCTTCCCTAAGTAGTGCCTGTCCTTCCTCACACATGGCTCCAGCAATGGTTTGTTTCCTGTGCTCCCCTTAATTCTATCTATCCTATCATTCTAAAAGCTTCTTCTAATCCCAGAATGATCTTTGCAGGGTTTGCACATTTTTTTCAAATGTATCATTCTCAAATTGACCTATCTCAAACATTTCATGTAAACTATCCCTTCTCATCAGTCTTCACCTGGCACTAATTGTTTACATTGGGGTTAATTCTATATCATATGTTATTTATTTGTTTACTTGACTCACTCAAACACACATATCACACAATCTTCCAGGGAAGAAATGACTCACTAATACCGAGCTGAGGGAAAAAATCGTCATTAATGTTTACTGAATGAATAAGTGAGGCAAGTCAAGAGGACAACAAAACCTCAAATCGAAAGTATACCCTTTGTAATACTGCCATTCATGCTGGTTTGAAGAAAGGAGAACCAAAAAACGTTTTCCTTTGTTAGTATAGGATTACTTCAATAACTGAGATTATATTAACATCACATAAATGTCCATGATGGTTTTAATTTCTATTGAGACAAGATCTTTCTTTGTAGCTCAGGCAAGCCTAATATTTACAGTTCTTCTGCCCCTACCACCCATGAACTAGGAATAAAAATATGTGCCACTGTGGCCAGTTGTTTACAAGTTCTAATGTTACTGTTTGCATGTCTTCTATGGAACAGTCTATGATCCCATAGAATTTTTATCTTAAATTTTGTATTTTGATATTATGATGATCACAAAGTCATTTATAATTACTTGATTTTTAAAAATTTGAGTTCTACTCTTAGAAAATGTATTCCTGATTTTTGATCTTTTATCCATCTAATGATATCCATCTTATTGTCCAGTTGGAGCCATTTATATTTTTGTAAATTATATATGTCTGTATAAATTGTATTTTGTTCATTTCTGCATTTTCTTTTTGTTTCCTTCCTCTTTGCCTTTTCAATTGATACATTTTTATTGAATAGTTTAAATTTACACATTATTTTTCATATAATAGATTATTTTAAAATGATCACAGCCTAATCTTCAATTGCTCCCTCTGATTCCTTAAGATTAGAATTGATTTCTTTCTGAAATAATACAAGTCCTTTGCAACGATGTCTACTATATGTTAATATTGCTAAAAAATTTAATTTTGGCCTGTTCAAAATCTACTTCCTCTCTTTCTTTCATCTTCTTTACCCTTACAATTTTAAGATATAAAAAATGTTACTTTTTTCATGATAATTACTACCAATAACTACTACATTGTCCCTCTGGATTTATTTCTCTTATTTGTTATATTTTGTAATAGTGTTTCAAAAATTATATTCAAGTTTAAAAAGTCTAAAGGCTTCATATATGCCTGAATATCTATTAATTATAAAATTTTAGTGACAGCATATTTCAATACAAATAATCTATAGGCTTAAAGATTTTTTTCCAGGCTTCAAAAAAATGCATGCCTTTTATATAAGGCCATTCATAAATCTGATGCAAGTAGATGATATTTTTCTTATTAAGATATTATTTCTAGAAACCTTAATTAAATTTTCTTTATCATTTGTGTTCTTATACCTTATTGTAGCACCTGTGCAAGTGGAAATGTTATTCTAGATGGACTTACGGTCTGTTAAGAAACACCCAAATTCAAAGAAATTAATATGATGAATGTTCTCTTTCCCTTTTTCTATACAAATTTCAAAGGAAACTCCTTTCATCGCTTCACTCATTAACTAGGCACCAGGTTCTCCTTAGCTCGAGAAACTCTTCTGGACCTTTGGTCTCCCTCACTGAAGTGGAAGCAAAGGAATGAAGATGACTATCCTACAGATATTGTCAGTCGGAAATCTAGAGATGGCTTACATCAACTCTGCAAACAAAAGAGACTTATAGCATGAGTACAGAGACTGAGACATCTTAACTGTTATAACCCTTTGTGGTCAAAAGAGATACTCCCAAATTAATCCAGTCAGAGTATTTTGCTCAAGGTCCTAGGAATTCAAATGATACTCATTATCTTTCAGGTCGAGGTATAAATCCTATTGGGAAATTTAATGGCACTCCACCTACCACTGGCATTGTGACTAGAAGATGGACAGGCACAGGAAAACTATAATAAGCAAAATAGCAGTGCAAATGGTCATTAGCCCATAACAATTTTGAAATCCAACTGTGAAGACATTAGAAATACCTATCCACGAACAATGGTGACTTCTTGGCTCCAATTACAAAATTCGATATAGTTCAGTTCATTTGGAGTTCCATGTCAGTTCCAGCAGAAGAAACACACTAACCTATCTCAGGGACTCAGAAGAGAACTGCACTTCCTGTTCGTATCAGCAGACACTCCTTTCTCTCTGAATCTCTAAGACCTAGCTTCTTTTGTCTTGAAGCTTTGTGATATGAAGAAATTATTAATAAGTTTCCCTTGTATACTTCATCTCTTACATTTTGCTATATTTTGCATAATATAGATTTATGAATAATTTCTGACTTATTCCTAATCACCCAGAAATATATACAGCTTCTGTACAATACAGGTCCTGGAGAAAGAATGACTTTGATTTGAAGACCCTTCTGTTATCCCATTAACCAATCTGAATGGTCACCCATGTTCTCTTTCTGCTCTCACTCTGTAATGTCAGTCTTGACTTTTGCCAGCTTTCTGTTTCTATTATTGTTAAAGCACAGTAACTTCTGTGAAAATAGTGTGTAAGTTAGTACAGGTAACTTAAGTATAATACTTGACTTACTTAACTCACATTACCTAACCATGGGAACTTTCACAGGCACAATTTTTTTTATTATTGAATAAAAGAAGCTTTATTTATTGATCACAGAATCTTACTCCTCCCATACCTCTACTTTTGATACATGGAGATAGATGGTGGTGCTTGCTTCCTTAATATGTGAAAGATGAGCAAAGAGATATGGTCATAGAGATAGATATCAATGTAATTCAAATCATTCATCCAATTTTTATTGAGAATACATCGTTCTTGACTTTCTACTTGATTGTGGAAATTTAAGAAAGAATTAAACAAAAGCTAAAAACAAAACAAAACAAAAAACCCTTTCAACTGAGAAAGAAAAAATTTGTATTCAGTGATACATAACACACGTCATTCAAACCCTAGGTTTAGGCACAAGTGATTATGATAATATTCAAAAAAGTACTAGATGCATGAGAAAGACAGTGATTCAGATGAATCTTCAAGATGGCATTGTTAATAAGCATATTCTAAAAGGAGAAAATAGTATAATTTCTAATTACATTCTAAATTCTTAGTTCTTATACCCGCAGATAAGTATAGCTGTCACTCATCATCAAAGAAGCTTCTTTCTATGGCAGATGGAGACAATTACCAAAAGCTGCAGCTAATAAAAAACGCAAAGAACAACTGAGTGTGGAGTGCTCTGCCCTAGTTGATACAACTCTTACACCTAAGACTCAGGAAAAATTATGAAAGACGGAGTGGAAAGATGGTAAGAGCCAGGAAACTAGGAAGTCTGCTGTGAGATTGTGTCTTCTAGTTATTACAAGGAAGCTACATCTATGAAACCTCAACAATGTGGCTGCCTAAACAAGAGCCAAACTTTGACAAGATGAGTAGACGTGCAGGGGAGGGAAGGAATTGAGAAGGCAGAGTGTCTTAGCCCAGGGTTTCTATTGCTGCAATGAAATACCATGACCAAAAATCAAGTTGGTGAGGAAAGAGTTTCCTTGCTTGTGTTTCCACATCATGGTTCATCATTAAAGGAAGTCAGGACAGGAACTCAACAAGGGCAGGAACCTGGAGGCAGGGGCTAATGCAGAAGCCATGGAGGGATGCTGCTTTGGCTTGCTTCCCATAGCTTGCTCAGCCTTCTTTCTTATAGAACTAAGGACCACCAGCCCAGGGCTGTCACTATCTGCAATCAATCCCTCCCCCATCAATCACTAATTAAGAAAATGTCCTATAGTCTTATGGAGGCATTTCCTTATTTGAGTTTCCCTCCTCTAAAGTGACTTTAGTTTGTGCTAAGTTAACATAAAATTATCCAGCACACAGAGGAATGATATAATTATATTTTAAATAAATAAAAAAATGGAGAAATGCAGAGTTCAGTGGTGGAAAGCATAGCTAAGACATACAAAGTAAGATGGATAGGGTCTCCTCCCAGCATTCGATCCTGCAGGAAACATGCTTGAAGGAAGGAGTAGAGGAGAATGGGGCTGACAGTGCTAGATGCCCACATCATAATGAGTCTTGATGAAAATTAGCAAAGTCTGGTGAGGTATAAATAACTCAATCCTGTTACTCCATTCCCCTAACCACACATATGCAGAAGATTCTTTAGAAAAAAATAGTTTTCATGAATCATTTCTTTAACACTATTTACATTCCATCATGTTTTCACCTTCATTGGCCAAATTGCAGAAGAATTTTCCTCATAGTAAATAGGTAGCCAGTGCCACCTGACCACAAAGTCAAGGTACAGCATGCTTATGATACCTGGGTTATATCAGCAAGGGCAAACCACCTCAACGGAGAAAGATCAAAGCTCCTTTCCATCAGATAAACCATGGTGGACCCAGCTCAGAATTCAGTGGGATTGTGGCAGGTGCAGAACTTTTATGTTTGACATGTTTATGTGTTTTCATACGGTTTGAGTTACTCAGTTATTCATTCTACAAGAGTTCAGTTAAGCCCTGGTGTGCCAGTGAAAATCAAGATACCAGATACTTTTAGTTTGTCCAGGTAAAGACAGGTACAGGAGTCTGGAGAAGTCTATGGTACTTAAGGAAGTGCAATGCTTTTCAGAGAAGCAAGGGCATGGAGGAAAAAGACGATGAAGAGGATGAAACTGTGCAAGAGTGATTTTGGAGAAAGCCCATAAAAAGCAGTTACAAGCTTATATTACTTGATTGTTGTTATGAACAAAATGTGTGGTGAAACGGAGTTAAGTCAAGACTTAATTTGACCCAGGGTTTCAGAGAGTTTCAAATCTAGCCTGGTAGGAAAAGCAACCTGGAGCTGATCGGTTCAGAGCAGCAGTAGATCAGGCACAGTGTAAAACACTAGCCCAGGGGGCAGGCCACAGCTGTAAGCCCTGCCCCTAATGGTCCATTTCAAACAAGTAGGCCCTGAAGTTGCCACAGAACCCAACATAGTCCAGTTAGGAAACATGTATTCTAAATGGGACCTCTTGCCTTCCACTGGGTTGCCTCATCCAACCCTGATCTAATGTTATGTGTCTGGTCTTATTGTGGCATGTTGTATTGTGTTTGGATGATGTCCCTGGGAGACCTGCTCTTTTCTGAGGGGAAGCAGAAGGGTGGTGGATCTAGGGAAGAGGGAAGGTAGAGGAGAGAGACTGGGAGAGGGGAGGGAGGGGAAACTGTGGTTGAAATGTAATATATGAGAGACTAATACAAAAATAAAAATAAAATATTTAAGAAAAAAATGATCCTGTGGGAAATACTTTATATTCAAACTGTAGAAAGCTGTGATCCTTGAAAGCTCTGGAGTAAAAACAAACCCACAGCTGACCCTACCTCAGGGACATGGAACTTAGCTTTTAATTCCCACTCAGATCAGACACAGAAGAAGCACTTTCTGATGGACTGTACAGTTGTAAAGGCACCATAGTGTCCATGCTACATAGAAATCAACTTAAGTAACCCAGAGCCTCCAGTATAGGTCATGAGAAACAAAGCACAAAGAATCTGGTAGGCAGGATGTGATCACTTTGGGGCAGAAGATCATGATGTTCCACCAGAGTCCCTGAGAAGCTGGGTCTGGGGTGTTATGTATTTTTTTTTTTTTTTGCTCGATAGAGCCTACTTGTCCTTAACCCCTAAAACACTCTTGTGTAATTGACCATTAATTGTGCTTTAAAATAAGGGCTGCTTTGAATATTATCTTACAAATGAAGACTTCTAAATTCTCATAGAACTAAGAGTTTGACTCATGTTTCATATATTTATCAGTGTCAAGATCAATTTGCAGGCCATCACTAAAATGACTCTTATAGCAACAGTTATGAGACTGTTTTCAGTCTCCTCTAGAGTCTTGCCATCCATGTGTGCACACAACTAAGATGAAATGTCCTTCTACATAGTTTATGTGAACATAACAGTGATATTATTTTCTTCACTAATTAATTGATTATGTTTCAAATGGAACCAGACAAGATTAAATAGATCTCCTCAAAGTGACTCCTCTTTAAATTGTAGATCATTTTGTTTGAAATTTTTCTCATCCTCCAAGGACATAAACTTGGGTTGTGTTTATTGCAAACATCTTTCAGAATACAGGAAATTAAATTCTTTCAGAATTTCTAGAAAAAAAATGTGTATGAGAACTTTAAAATTAATACCTATTATAATTAAATCTTGTACATCTGCAAAGTATTATTTCTATACAGCGTTGCTTCTTGTAAGCTCAAGTAAGCATTAGTTACATGTTTATCTTCAAATTACCAGAAATTTATCATGAATTACCAGAAAGGCATTTTACCCAACTTATGAAACACCGTCAAAACTAAGAGGATTACAGACATTGGAAGAAGGAATCCAGTTGGCATACAAGTTGGAGGACAAAGCTAAGCCAATGAAAGCACACGAAAGTGATTTATTATGACCTACTACCAGGACAAAAAAAATATATGTTATTTGGGTCAAATTAGAAAACAAATTGTAACTGACTTAGAGTGATTGGACTTATGATTGGATTTGTTTGGGATAATGGGGAAGTAAGAAAGATGAAGTCTACAGAAACAGAACTTGACATTTTGGTCTTTTCCCTAGAATGACACTATGAAGTATAATGTCCTCACAATGAATCACAGCATCCTGATCAGCCACACAATCAACAAGAGAAACAATCCCTACCCTCTACTGTGTTGTGTTGTTAAGCTCTGATACTTGTTAATTCTATTAAATGCATTTTAGTTGGTTGTTGGCTAGTTGTTGTTTTGTTTTGTGGAAGGGTCTCACTAATAGCTCAGGATTATCTGGATACTACTGTGCAACTAGGCTGACCTTAAACTACTGATGTACCTTCCTGTCTCTGTTTTTGAGTATTGAGGTTATAGGCATACAACACCACATCCAGAGTAACTACTTTTTTCTATTGATGGTATTCCCCACTGACAATGAACCCATATCACCATCATAAGTGGAGTAAACCTAGTAGTCTAGCAATCGGGAGTGGCATGCTTACTGTAGGCAATAAAAATAAAAACAGTATCTATCTGACATAAGACAATATTAATTTCTGATTGTTTCTGTAACTCTTATTATAGAAACATAGAATAGAAGAAACTCAAGTTTATTAAAATTGGTGGCAAGGGACAGCTGAGAACCCCAGATCCCTTCTCATTTTATAGACATGGAATTGTAAATGACTGATTCTATCTTTATAGAATCTAATGAAAGTGTTACAATCCTCTGTGAGGAAAGACAGATGCATGAGACACCGTCGCACAGAAAAGGATGTAACCTCTTTTTCTTGGATTGGATGAGTTGACATTTAAGTAAAACCTGCTGCTTATTAATCTCAAATTTACCTCTGTGTTTTCTAGGAAGCCATGGGAAAATTGAAAACCAGATGTGCAATATCCTTGAAATAGAATTAAGGCAATGATTGCTCAAGAGAATTACAACATTCCTATATAATAAGAACCTATAACGATTTTTTCCAGGGAGTGTTAGAGAAGAAACATAAAGGAAGAAAAAGAAATTGGTGGCATCTGACTGCAGTGATATGTCCAACATCTTCATTATAAACCCCACAAAGGTTGTAATAAGGGCCCCTCTCTTAACATCAAATAATAATCAAATTCAGTTTCAAAGTCTTTTCTCAAGAACAGTGTTAGGCTAAGCTGTAACCCAAATACATGTTTGAGGCTTATCTGAAAAATAGACTAAGACATCTTTAGCAACATACCTGCATACCAATACTCTCAGCAGAGCCCTAGCCACATAGGGGAATGAATGAACTTGGCTACTTTTCCATGTGATATGCCAGGAGTCTGCACATCTTTGATTTCTACTGTGTGTAGACTGGCACAGCTGGGACACTGGTGAGCTAAGGGCAGAGAAAATAAGCTTTTGTGGGAACTGAGGGAAAAAATCAGAGCTCACTTATGAATTCTACCCTACCCTGTCCAACAAGCCCAAGGTGAGCTGAGGAAGAACATGCCTTGAGCATGAGTTACTCACACTATTTTCAATCTGCTCATAAGAACACATGACTAGCTAATTAAAGCTCCAAATCTCTTTTGCATTGCTAAGAAGGTAGGGAAAAAAAAAAGTGTGAACGCTATACCTAACTAGGACAAAAGCAAACACTTTTATTGAAATACTTTAGTAAATTATCCACCTAAGTATCCCAATCCATATATTCTAATGGTTAAATTGTGATAAACTAAGAGATATACACACCTATAAAACCATGACACAGTTTATTGAAGTGAATTATGATTTATAAGCAATTTAAATCTGCTCTCCCGGAATTCCATACCAAATCAAAATACCAGGATCAGAGTATAAATGTTTCTTGCTCCTCCACATATTGGCTAACATTTGAGAGGTAATGGTTCCATAGCTGCCCCTCACTCAAACAAAGAAAAAAAAAAAGAATTCTCTGTTTACAAAACAATTCCACTTCTAGCAATTTACTTTACATATACAAATCAACATAAAATAAAATATGCCTACTAGAACTCATGTCCCCACTAGAATAGAAACTGCTCTGACACAGTTTCTTAAAGGGCTATTTTTGTTGTTCTGTTAATTACTATAAAATGAAATCACATGAAGGGCCAATCTTGTGACCACTCATTCTTTATCTCAAGAAGTCACCAGCTCAAACTCTTTGGAGTCGTGATTTTCCAGCTAACACCCTTACTGATTGCTGCCTCAGTCCATGACCCTATCACATGTAGTTCCAGTGCATCTGCCTTCCCAGACAATGATTTAGTCATCAATCTTGACAGAAACACTTGACTTCTCTATTGCTTATCTGTGCATCTTTATAAACTCATCAGTTTTCTCAGCATTATTATTCAGAAATCCAGAGAGGTTCTTAGAGAATACCCAAGTATCCTGATTATTCACATAAGACTTATATTCTACAAGCCTTCCATTCATGTCTCATACAATATTAAACCTGTCCACTATATAGCACTCTATTTGACCTTGTTGATTTATCATATGATACTTGCATTTTTAAAATTCTTTTGAGATAGGATTTTATGTATCCTAGGATGGCCTTGAACTCACTGTGTAGCAGAAATTCACCTTAAATTTTTTATCTTCCTGCCTCCACCTCCCAACTACCAAATTATAAAAACATGCACCACTATATCCAGTGTATCTAACACTGGAGGTGAAACCCAGGACTTTATAAATCCAAGGCAAGCAAGCACTCTACCAACTGAGCTGTACCCCCAACCTAGTGTCTGTAGTTTTGCAGGGGTTGTTTACCAAATTAACTGGATATGGTCAAAACCAGGTAGAATCCAAGCACTCTTGAATAAGCATAGGATAAAGTTCTTGGCATATTTCTTGAGACACCAGTTTTCCAAGTAATGATAATAAGTGTTAGAATTCCATTTGTAATAATGAATTTTCTTATAAGCAAAGAAGAAAACAGAGGTGACTAAAAAATAAGTAGACTTATCTATAACCCTGAAATGGATCTGAGGAAGAGCTTCAAAAGTTCAGAAATTTTAAAAATTCAGTTCATGAAGGATAGCACAGTGAGATGAAAGAGTGCCCTTTGTATTCATTGTCAATTTTTTCTCAAAATAAAGTTGTGCTCTATTTCCTTGAAGATGATCAAAATAAATTTATAGATAATCTCATTAATGTAAATAAGAAGTCACATTTCGCTGAGTGGTGGTGGTGCACACCTTTAATCCCAGCACTCAGGAGGCAGAGGCAGGTGGATTTCTGTGAGTTTGAGGCCAGCCTGGACTACAGAGTGAGTTCCAGGTTCCAGGAAAGGCGCAGAACTACACAGAGAAACCCTATCTCGAAGAAAAAAAAAAGAAAACAAAAAAAAGTCATGTTTCACATATTCTTCAGTTTGGAATATAGATTCATTATGCTTTGGTAAGGCTGAAACCTATGACAACAGAACCCTTATGGTAGATGGTTCAATGTCAAGAAGCATTTTAGGAAGTTCCACAAACATCAGCTTTCTGGAGAAATTAAAAAACAATGCCTAATTTTTCACGAGAAACGTGTACTTTTGTTGTTTAGTTCTTTGAATCAAAAATAATTTTGTTGTAGAAGGAGGAGAAAAAAAGAAAGACATGAAGAAGATAAAGGAGGAGGAAATTATCAGGTAGCCAAATGATTGACAAGGGCTGCTGTGGGATGAATGTCTGTTGCTCTGATTGGTTGATAAATAAAATTCTGATTGGCCAGTAGCCAGGCAGGAAGTATAGGTGGGGTAAGCAAATGAGGAGAATTCTGCCAAGAGGAAGGGCTGAGTCAGGAATCACCAGCCAGACACAGAGGAAGTAAGATAACAAGGCAGAACTGAGAAAAGGTACCAAGCCATGTGGCTAAACATAGATAAGAATTATGGGTTAATTTAAGTGTAAGAGCTAGTCAGTAATAAGCCTGAGCTTATGGCTGAGCAGTTATAAATAATATTAAGCTTCTGAGTGATTATATTATAAGTGGGCCATGGGACTGCAAGGACCTGGCAGGACTGGAGAAACCCATCTGGCTATAAAGGACACTATAGCAAAGGAGTCTAGCTAATTCTAGACACTTTCAGTAGGGCTGTTTCCTTCCTGCAGCTGTAGTCACTCAAGAATACTTCACCTACAATCCTGAATTTCCCAATGACTCCCTCTCTCCAACAAGAAAAGCAGGAGCAGATCCTTTTCCCAAACTACTGGTCCCTATCAGCATTCACATCCAAGTATTGAAATATTGCATTTCACTAACACATGCCCTTCATGTTGTCCTCAGAAGGGAGCTGCTGGCTCCTGACTCTAAAGGAACAGAGAAGAAAAAGTTCACAGATGTTCGAACTCAGCCACATGCTGAGGAAAGTTATCAATGAGCAGTGCAGACACTATCAGATGCCATGATTTAAAAAAAAAAAAACTATGGCGATATTTTATTTGTGCTGAAATGTGATTTTATTTGTATGTTAATAAAGTTGCTTAGAGATCAGAGCTAAGAGCAAGCCATTTAGCAGAAGTCCGGCGTTGGTGGCACATGCCCTTAATCCAATCACATGGCAGGCAGAATCTCTGTGTATTCAAGGACATAGCCAAGCAGTGACCTGAACCTTTAATCTCAGTACGAACCATAGAGACCTGGAGGTCTATATAGACAAGGAATTCATGTAGTTGGGTTTATAACCAATGAGAAGACAGAACAGAAAGGCAATAAAAAGACAGGACACAGGAAGAAGGTCTCTCTCTCAGGAGAAGGACTGCAGCGAGTGGTAAGATAAGGTGGTATTAGCTCTTGGATACTGCTCGATCTCTGGGCTTTTAACTCTTTATTTGGCTCTGTGTTTCTTATTTAATAAGACCATTTAGAATTACATCTACAAAAAAACTGTAATGTTTTCAAGAAGTCCAGTGTATCTACCTGGAGATTTGTAAAATGTCTGATAAACTAAGGCCTTTGAGCCACTCAAACATAGTGCAGAAGTGAGAGTATGACCCATCAGTTGTCTCTTAATAGAATTGAATAATACAACGTCCTCCCTAAAAGCAAAGCTAACCTGTCTGCATAGATGATGACATTCTGGAAGACTCAGCTCGAGTCTGATGCCGATGATGTATGCTTTCAGGTTGTCCAGGTAGAATGTTCAGATCCAGGAACTTAGGCATGTAAGAAGTAACCTCCCCTTCATGACTAATGGAGGAAATGTGTGCTGTATACCACAAACTAAACAACAAGGCCACTGCAGCAAGGAAATCACCCATTTCTTCCTGTCCTCATCAGTCTCGGTTCTGCTCTCCATATTCTGATTCCCTGAAGAGTGAACATTCCACAGAGCACAAAGAAGGGATCTTGCTCAACTTAGAGCATCTTGTCACTTTGACTCCAAATGTCTATATACAGCAAGCAAAGAAAGGAAATTCTATGCTAGTCATACCAAGGAGATGAGAAATGCTACCATAAGGAGGACTATGGGACAAAACTACAAGGGCTCTATCGTCTGCCTGTTGCCCAGTCTTGTTGAAAATGGCCTTCTATCAAACTATCTCTTTCATTGCTCACCCAATCCATCCCTCCCCAGCTCAACCATCCTATTCTCTCATGTTTTCATCCACCATTCCCACCCTTCCATTACCAGCCCTTTGCTCCTAGTTTACTCTGGAGATCTCATCTATTCCCTCTTCCCAGAGCAATTCATGCATCCTTCTTAGGATCATCCTTGTTAGCTAGCTACTCTGGAGTTGGTTGTAGTCTGGTTATCTTTTGCTTTACATCTAATATCCACTTTTGAGAGATTACATACCATGTTTGTCCTTCTGGATCTGGGTTACCTCACTCAGGATGTTATTTTTTAGTTTCATCCATTTGCCTGCAAATTTCATGATGTCATTGCTTTTTACAGCTGGGTAGTACTCCATTGTGTATATGGACCACATTTTCTTTATTCATTCTTTGGTTGAGGGGCATCTAGGCTGTTTCCAGGTTCTGACTATTACAAATAATCTTGATAGAGGGAGACATTATGGAGTTAGGGAGAAACCTGATGCTAGGGAAATTAACAGGAATCCACAAGGATGACCCCAGTTTAGACTACTAGCAATAGTGGAAAGAGTGCCTAAACTGGCCTACCCCAGTCATCAGATTGGTGACTACCCTGTAATCATAGAGCCTTCATAAAGTAACTGATGGAAGCAGATGCAGACATCCACAATCAAGCACCAAGCCAAGCTCTGGAAGTCCAGTAAAAGAGAGGGAAGAGGGATCATATGAGCAAGGAGAGTCAAGATCATGATGGGAGGTCAGGCATGCCTTTAATCCCAGTACTCAGAAGGCAGAGCCAGGCAGATCTCTGTGAGTTCGAGGCTAGCCTGGCTACAGAGTGAGTTCCAGGAAAGGTGGTGCAAAGCTACACAGAGAAACCCTGTCTCAAAAAACCAAATATATGTAGATAGATAGATAGATAGATAGATAGATAGATAGATAGATAGATAGATAGATAGATAGATATCATGATGGGAATCTACAGACACAATTGAACCAAACTCATAGGAACTCATAGACTTTAGACCAACAACTGTGGAACCTGCAGAGACTGGACTAGGCCCTCTGCATACATTAGACAGTTGTATAGGTTGGTTGGTCTGTTTAAGGGGCTCCTGGCAGTGGGATCAGGATCTATCCCTGTTGCATGAGCTGGCTTTTTAGAGCCCATTACTTATGGTGGATGCCTTGTTCAGCCTTGATGCAGGGTGGGAGGGACTTGGTCCTGCCTCAACTTAATGTACCAGGCTTTGCTGACTCCCCATGGGAAGCCTTACCCTTTGGGAGGAGGGGATAGGGGTGTGAGGTGGAGAGGGGAATGGGAGGAGGGATGATAGGGAGAACTATGGTTGGTATGTAAAGTGAATAAAAAGTTTCTTAAAGGAAAAAAGAAAAGAAAAGAAAATTGCCAATGAAGTGATCAGATCCCAAGACTCCCAAGAGTAAAGGCAGGGAAAATGAATAATAGTGAAATAATAGCACCATCCTCCTAGCAAGCAAAACTAAAACTAACATTTTTTTATTTGTTCTGAATTGGAGAAAGTTTCCTCCAGGTTCTACTCTGGGCTTTCAATTACATTCTATTATCATTATGAACTGCCTTAGCAAAAGGACCGGTTTCCCAATTGTCCTTTTATAACATGAGGCTAATGGCAGATAAGCTGCCTGTGCACAACAGAACATTGTAGAGTATCAGAACTCCATACAGATTACTGTTTTTACAGAATTGCTTTGAAGACAAATTGAATTTCATTGCCTGAAATGAATTTTTATGTTATTTTTACAAAGAGGGAACACATGGGTCTCAGCAAATACAAAGTGTATGTCAGTGACATAATTGGAAGAAATAAAACAACAGATTTCTACATGTGGAACTTAATGATGTCTTTGTATGAACCCTGGGAAGTTCGTGTCAGGACCAAACATATGATTCACCAGTGAGTCTATGCAAAAAATTAACATGACTGTGCTCCACTCCAGAGATGAAGTGGCTTATTCTCGTCATCAGCTACTTTTCAAATTTAAATGCCAATACAGCCTTGAAGTGAAAAAGATTAAAGATATTTCCAACAATCATTTACCCTGGAATGTGGAATGCAGTGTTCCACAAAATATTATTATCAGAACTATCCTGGGTTTTATTAAAAAATGTGATAGGTTGATAAAAAAAAGATGCCATAGAAAATAATGATTTCTTTTCACCATAGCTGTTTCCTAAACCCTGTTTTACTAACTAAATAAACTCCAGAATGGGTCCTTCTACAACTGGTGGCCACCTAGACAGACTGAATGTGTCTCATTAGGACTAATCAAACTCAGAGCCTGACCAGTGTTGGCTTAGAAGTGCATTTGTTGTGGATAGCAAAGGAAAAGAGAGAAAAGTATGTTTCCTGCGTCTTTATATTGAACTACTAAGTACATCACATTATCACTTTCAAAAATAAAAATGGAAGTGTGAAAAATTATAAGTTTATTATAAATATACTACTTATTCCACTGGGATCTAGATACTTTACCTTTTGGGGAGGCTGGGGGAAAGTTGGTTTTTAATCATGAACAATTTAAAAGTGAAATACAGTCAACTTTCTACATCGAAGGATATAAACCCCTATAGTCAACCAAGAGAGAATTCAAATAATTATATTAATACTTACATCTGTACTATGTACAAATTACTTTATCCTTTTTTCCTAAACAATGCAATGTAAAAATTACTTAGAGTGCATTTACATTGTGCTAGGTGTTATACATAATTCAGAGGTTAAAGTACATGACAAAATATTCATAGATTATATGCAAATTCTCTATCTTTTTGCATAAGACATGAGCAAAAAGTGATTTGGGTACTGGCTGGAAGTCCTGGGACTAAGCTCACATGTACATTGAGGGATGGCTACATGCCTTCCTCTTGTGTAATACTTTTAATGGGATGGTCCACCTGTAACATTACTGACAGAAAGTGTTAAACTTACTATATTTCTTAACTGCATTGACCACTGTCACTCAGTCTCTGAGCACTTCATACATGTCTTTCTATAATTTTTTTAAAAGTATTTCCTTACCAGGAACTTAGACAGATGTTATTGCTTCACTTAATTTAACTAACTCTTCATGCTGAAGTGGCTGTATGAATTTGAAGGAAGACATTTCAAGAGCCAAATGTAATCATAGAAAACAGGAGCTTTCTTTTTATATCCAACACCAGGAGCAGCCTTATCTGTAGCCAAGGAGAACACTACAGCATCTGGCTTTCTATTGCCTCCCCGTTACTAATCTGGGTTTTAGTCCCTTGGGTCACTAAAGCTGATTTTTGCTGATTAAGATTTCTCCTTCCTGCTCTGCTGACTCCCCAGGGAAGAACTTGCCTTGAAGGAGGTGGGAATGGGGGGGGGTTGGGGGGGGGGCAAGGCTGGGGGGTGGGAGGAGGGAGGACAGTGAATCCGTGGTTGATATGCAAAACTAATAGAAAAATCTCTTAATAAAAAGAAAAGAAAAGGAAAAAATAGTGATCTACTACAAAAAAAAAAAAAGATTTCTCCTTCCTTAATAAACTTTTCAAAGATTCCTATGTAGGAAATTGACTATACTTACAGCACTGAGAGGAAGTTATGTCAGAAGATGGGATTTGGCCTTTGCTCCCTCTTAACCAGTCTCATAAAATTGGACCACTCAGAGTGAAAGCAAGAAGTAATATTAATTAAACAAATGCTATGACCAGACCATGCTGATTTCATTGACATTGGTCTTGAGAGATATCCCTTTATTCTGGTATAGGGGGAGCCCTCCATATTTCCAAATATGGAAAATCCTTCAAGAAGTAGGAGGAAGAAGAAAGTCCTTTTCCAGCAAAACATATGGCTTTTAAGTACACGTTTTCCAGAGTATTTTCATGTACCTATGTATCACAGAGCTTCCATGTTCACTCATATAGTTGCTCATAAGAGTTAGTTCCCTATGGGTATCATGTGTGGCCCTCATGTACACACCATCCAAAAACCATTCTCAGTTCCTTGGTATGTGTTTCACAACCTAGTATCTAGCTTTCTCCGAGCAAAAAGTCAAGAGAATTCCATCAAGAGAGAGATCATAGATGTTGCCATGCATCTTTTGTTAGAAGGAAATCATTAGGTCCACATTCAATGGGAAGTAACTGCTCGAGGACAGGAATATCCTGAGACAAGGCTCATCCCACACCACCAAGGAAGTCTGCCTCAAAGTCCATTTAGAAGTAGCACAGCAGAACACTCCCTCAGGACCTCCTCATAGCACAGGAATACTTAATGGTGCAACTCCACCGAGATCTCCAGTAACAACATGTTCTTTCTCCTCACAAGCTTGCTTTTGTAATTTCTTTTCCCTTTGTGTGGTTCAAGGAAAGATCTCAAGATGTGACAGGTCTAAATATTGGCATCCCCAACTGGAAATGCATTTATCTCAGTGTCTTATGTCCTAGAAAGATGGATTATAGACTGATGTGTGATGGCTTGGCTACGAGTCCTCAGTTTTTCTCAATTTATTTCTTCACAGTGGTCACAATTCAGAAATGCCGGATGCTAAAAGAAGGAGGGGAAACATTCCAAAATCAGGACACACGAGTGTCAAGGAGAGAGAGAGAGAGAGAGAGAGAGAGAGAGAGAGAGAGAGAGAGAG